>JBAGKK010311751.1:0-19855 GCA_037177015.1 Euceroptres primus
AGAATCTAATGGTCAATACTTTGAATAAAAAATTTTTGAGATTCCCTTGAGAATTAAGTGTTTTCTTTATTGAAAAACCCGGCAAACTTCAACTAACACCCCTGGTAAATAAAAAAAGGTCGGTAATTCGATATATATGACACACTGTTCAGTTCATATTCATAAAATTACAAACTTTACTTACGGCAGTGAAAGTAAATCATGAGAAATAAACTTGACTCTGCGCAAAGAACGACGAATATTCTGCGAGCCCGCATCGCGAGGTTTAGCGATAACGGAGTGCGAAGCGCGACGGCTACTCCGCGCGCCCTAGGCGCGCTCAAACTTGCGAGTAAAGCGGGCGATGAGAATGTGCCCGCGCCCCCGAAGGGGGCCGGACCGATTTTTTTATTATAAATTTGCATCCTTCCCAAATTCGCCAAGGAAGTTTAACGTCTCCTGTCTGATCTTTAATTTTAGGTCGAAGAGTATCGACATATTGCTTTTGTTAATTAAGTTTTTTAAAACAATTATAACTTTTATCAGGGGACCAAATGAGAAAGCAAAGATACATTAACTAGTGATTGACAATTTATTCAACAAAAAAAATGCAAATTTTAGTTGATACATGCATAAGACAAGGAAAATGGATTACAAAATTGTTAATAATAATAAATAATGAAAATTTGGAATTGTTATCCAAGTATCGTAACAAAATTGAAAAATTAATTGCTTAATTGCCTAGTCATTTTTGATCCGATTTTGGAGCAAAAACGGTTATTCTTACATCACAAATAGCTGAAACAGATCATTGTTTATCAAATTTTCTTATAAACAATAAATTATATATAAACTTTCAGTGAATCTTTTTAAAAGGCTTTGTTTTATTTGTAAATTGTTCATATTTAGGGGGAATCAAGTGACAAATCAATTTCAATCCCAGTGATGCCAATTCCATTCACTTTCTCGTTCATAACGAACTTGCAAGTACTGAAGAACAGGCTGGTAGTTTGATTGTTCAGATTTTTTGATTTTATGTGGCGAAAACACACTAATTATTAATCAAAGTTAACTAGCTGGAAGTAGTAGAAGGTACTGAAACATGAGTATAATTAATTTAACTAATAATTAGTTAAATCCATGAACTGGACCGAAACTTTCGTTCCATTACGTTACGTAATGTTACCCAAAAAAATTACGAACCTTTGTTTTCTTTTGGTTTCGTCTTGACAAATGGATCAAAATTTAAATCAAAATTGTTAGAACGTCATATTTGATCTTAAATTTTAATAGTTACAATACGACGCACAGTGATTAGAATAAAATATCATATACAATTACGGCTGCTTAAAAAATTTTGTTACAATTTCGTTATTTCGAAAAGCGTAAGTTTTCTGGAAGTGCAAATGGTGCAAACGACGTGCAAAAGCGTGCAAAAAGAAAAATTGCCGAATTTGGATTTTGAGGGTCTGAACCCGGAATTTGGATTTGACTCTAACTCGGTAACCATGATAGTGTAAATAATAATATTGGAAGTGCAAACAGTACAAACGACGCGCAAACGTGTGCAAAAATAAAATTGGGAAAATTCGTATTTTGGGGGGCCAACTTCACAGGGGTACTAGAATCGTATTAAGTAACGAAAAATGTTTATAAATTGATAAATTATAAGCATTCTATAAAATTAAAGACAATTTTTTTAACTATTAAGGCTCATTGGCAGATCAATAGACATATCAGAAAAGTTAATATTGGGATGAGAGCATTTGATCAAAATGTGTTTTTTTACAGAAAGCATTTGATTTTTGATTTTCTCAAACAATTTTTTAAAAACAATTTGTTTGAAAATGCAGTTTACAGATAAATTAATAGCGTCATTCAATTCTGTGGAAAAAATATATAGATTTCATGTTTTGTAAAATATTTTCCTCCACCCAATTTGTTATGTTGTATAAATAAATCATACCATGCAGCTGTTTATTTATACTTTATAACAAAATGAGTGGCGAAAAATATTGTACAACACATGAACTCTATGATTTTTTTCCGTAGAAACGAATGGCTCTATAAGTTTATCTGTGAATCGAATTTTTAAACAAATTGTTCAAACAATCGAATAATTAAATGTTTTCCCGTGAAAGAACACTGTTTGGTCAAATACTTCAAATAAACAATAACTTTTCTGCTATGTCTATTGATCTTCCAAAGGACTTTAATAGTTCGAAAATTTTTTTATAACTTTATGGAGGCTTTATAAATTATCAATTTATGATAATTTTTCGATACTAAATACAGTTCTAGTAATAAATCACAACGATTTTAGATTAAAATAATGGCATAATCTATGCATAATGAACTATGGGTAGTCACTAAGCCAAAAATTATGCATAAATTATGCATATTCAATCAATCTGAAGGTATGAAAATGTTTAAAACAGTTGAAAACTAGTTGGCATTTGTTTGCAACATTTTATGCATAATTTATGCATAATTCTTTGCATAGTGACTACCCATAGTTCGTAATGCCTAAATTATGCATAATTTTTCCAGCTGGAGTTTCCAATGAGCAAATATTTTGTATCGTAATTGGAAGTTTTATGAATAAGTTCGTGGTTTTTAATTACACCGCAGAACAATTCCAAAGCAAAACCTGCATAGAATTAATTTCCACTAAACGCGATTATATATTTTCAGAAAAGTAGCTACTTGGAGAATGAAGATCGATTAAAAATCGAACGCGCTTGTCCGCAGGCCGATTGAATCGCTTCAATTAAGGAAACTCCTAATTACCAGCAGAGACTCGATATTGGAAAACGATTGTAACCCAGCTTGTCCTCCAGGACGCTCAGTGGTAAAATGTTGTATAGAAACGAAATTGCACCAGCTTAGGAAAATTTCACAATTTCTCACTTCCAAATTGGTCGTCATTTACACGCGATAATAGATTAATGAGAGAACTTAAACTCTTTATTCAATATATGCCCTGAAAGAAATTTTATAGGATTCAGCAATGAAAGCTGTTAATTAAACTTCAGGAGGAAAAAAGTGTCATGGAGAAGCTTTAAAAAAGATTGAAAAAATACATAACCATTTTTCAGGTAGAACGCTTTAAGCTTGACGTAGATGGCGGAGAAGGAAAGATTTATGCTCTACGGGAATTTCAAGCGTATATCCACAAAGTTCGAAGGTTTTAAAGCCCGGAAAAGTTGATCGTCCCTTAAGTCTACGAAGGCGTACATCACATATTTATACACACGTCTCTCTCCAAATTGTCTCGTTAGTTGAATTTAGAGTTGTGGAACAATTCTTGACGTTTTCTTCCTGACATGTGTTCGTACTATTATTCCTCCTGAATGCGAACCAGAGAAAAGAAAAAGTGGCAGCGACGTGCCATCCTCCGGATGTTCACCATTGTATTTTTCCCCAAGTGAATTTACGCCAAAAGTAACAACTACCGCTTTTTTTTCATGTCCCAACTGAAGACTGGGACCTCCTTTTTCCGTGTTGGGAGACCTTTCACGAGTAAGTACAGATGAAACGCTTCCAGGGTTTTCTAAGCTTACAATCAGTCCGGCAGATTCAATGTCGAACTATTCGGCGCAACATTCTAGATCGTTTCGTCTGTTTTATTCTCCGGACCGTTTCGACTCTTCTTATATTGTTCCATTCAAACATTGATTCCAGTCTCGCTTCGACTTTTTCGATAAAATTAGTTGTTACAGAGCAAAAAAAGGTCAATTTTCTTTGTAAAAAAATGTTCCTAATTTTTTATGAACAAATCTCTGGAACCTTTAACTTTTCGTTTCAGAAATTTAAGAACCATGGAGAAAAAAAATCTGTAAAATTAATAGAAGTCATCTGTTGAAATAGAGGCAGCGGATTTTTTCTGTTATGTTTATAGAAGTTCCTGTTAAACTGACAGATGGCTATAATATTTAACAGACATTTCTGTCGAATTGACAGAAATTTCTGTTAGGTTGACATTTTTTAAGAAAAATTAGAATTCCATTAACGTAACAGACATTTCTGATAATGCTAAAAAACCTGGGCTTATTTTGAGTCGAATATTAATCGAAATTTGAGACACAGCATTTTTTAGTCAAAAGGTCATAATTTGAGCCTTTAAACAAAAGAAAATTACGTGGAGCTACCTAGGCAACGCTTGAATTGAGACCTTAAAAATTTGAGACGCAGCAAAAGTAAGTCCAGCTTTTTTGTGTTCAGAAATATCTGATAAATTTACTAACCTTCTATCAGTTTAACAGAAATTTCTGTAAATAAAACAGAAAAAATCTGCTGTCCCTATTTCAACAGATCACTTCTGTTAATTTTACAGGTTTTTTTTCATGAATGTTTTAACATTTCATTCAGGATTTTTTAATGATTTTCAGGAACTGTAACTGATTTCAGATTGCATCAGATTGAATCAAATTGCTTCAGATAGCGTCAGATTGCATAAGTGTACAATCAATTTTTGATAGTACTTACAGTTTCTAACTAATTTTAACAATGATAAGGTTATAATTTTAAAAAGTTGTATGTACGCCTATGACAATTACTTATTACAATAATTGACAACTATTCACAATTATTATTTATAAAATTATAAAACTAATTATATTATTTTGATCGTGTTTACTAACGTTTATATTATTTAAAGAGCAACTTTACCTTTATTTTTAGAAGCATAACATCTTGCATAAAGGTTAACATTGTTAGAAAATGTCATCTTATTGTTTTTTATCAACAAATCGCGATAATAGAGATCTATAACTAAGATAATACACAGATTATATATAACCCTGTAATTGGCGTAAAATGTTGGGTTATCTCAAATAAATAAATATCAAATATCAACTATCAAACTTCAGACTTCAAAATAAAGTAATAAAAGAAATTATTATAGTTTTTAAAGCGTATCGGACACACAATGGTGCAAAATGTTATTGTGATTAATTTTTTTATTGGCTTTGGGGTCTGTTTCTTAAATCTTAAATAGTTTGTAAATAAATATGCACAAAATAGTCAAACAAGGATCAATAAAAAATACGACATGCCTTCCCACATGTCACAGCTCGAAAAATGTTATGTTGCAAATGTAACATACATTGCACTACTGGTCAGAATTGTGCTACTACCTGTTTTTCGATGCTTTCTTAAGTTCTAATTTTAATAATAAGAGAAATAAATTTTTTAAATAATAGGTTGAAACCTATCAAAATTTCATGAAAAATGAACCCAGGGTTATTTTGCCAATTTTGTAACAGAATATTGCAATAATATTGCAAATTTCAATATTTTCTTAAATTATAAATAACTTTTTAAATAATAAACATTTTGCAAAGTGCTTTGGCTCATTTTGTAGGTAAATTACCATGAAATAGACAGAATTTATTAGCGTAATTTTCCGAATACATTGGTTAATTTCCGAAAAGTTAGGAAATATTTCGTAAAGCTTAGGAGATTGTATAAATAAATCTCCAGCTACAATTCGGAATTATTTCCAAATGCATTAGGAAAAATTTGAAAATGTTCGAGTTATAGGCTGGCAAACTTTCTTTGAAAAAATTTACGGAAAATTTGTTAGTGTAGAAAACCTTTAAAATGAGCCCAGGATCATTGAAAAATGTTTATTATTTCGGATGTTATTTAAGATTTAAGAAAACATTGAAATTTTCACAATTTTTGAAATATCCTCCAAAAAAATTCACAAAATAACTTCATTTTGGGCTCATTTTTTCAAGATTTTGATAGCTTTCAATCTTTTTAAGAGAAAAAACTTTTTCTCCACAATATTACTAAAATTATAACTTAAGTAATCATCGAAAAACTGGTGGTCGTAAAATTCTGACCTTTATGAAATACAATTTATGCCGTTATCAGTCGTTCGGTCGTGACAGTGCTTTTTGTTCCCTTGAAGTTTTGAAATTATTTCCCTATATTATTTGAACCAGAATTTCAGCACATAATCGCAATTGACTATATTATTGACTATATGTCTTTTGTGTTCATGTTCTGGAAAACATAAACTTTCTTTGGTACTCTCAAGAAATTTTGAAAAATATTCAGGGTATAGTGATCGTGAGAAGTATTTAACATTTTAAAAAATTGTATTTCATTTCTGATGAAATGCACTGCTCATTTTTGCTTTTGAAAATATTTTTTAAGCACTTGCTGAACTATAAAAATTTTTCTATATTTTTATCGTACTGTGTCTATTCTTAATATTGATTTTAGATTAGAAGAATGTGATTACATTTGTTACGAAATCGAACTTTTAGAAACAATTCAAATTCAAGATATAGAGAAAATAAATTGATTATTGTTAGAATTGATTATTTATTGCACTCTAAATACATAAAACTAAGGATAAAATGGTAAAAAAACATCATAACATAGATATTTATGATGGATAAAACAACGACGTCATTCGGACCAATTTATTGATGGTAATATCCCAACGTTTTGAAATCTGTATGGTTTCCTCTTCAGGGGACCATCTATACAATGAAATCAACAATATAACAAGAAAAGCAACTTAAAAAACAGTCGTAAAGTATTACAATAAAAAAATACAGATAGTGTGTCTTATCTAGTTAAGTTAAAGACATGGAAAAGAAGTTGTCGGACTTGTATTCTAAAATAAACCAAACTGGAATTTATTTGGAGGTTAAATTTTCAGAAATCAAAAAGAAAACAATTATTTTTACCTTGTTTGAAAACTGTTAAAGTAGAATTGATGGTGATGAATGTGATAATGTGTAAAATTTGAAGATTAAAAACTGAAGTAAAACAACAAAAAACAAAAAACAAAGAACGTGAGAGCGAGAGCAAAAACGCTCCTCTCTCAACACAACCAGTATAGTTTGTTTGAAAATTCACGTCACGAGAGTATCTAGCCTATATAACCTAATCAGGAGCGTAACAATAATTCAGTTCAGAAATTCAGAAATTTAATTCAGAAATCGAGTACTAAAAAATTTTTTTTAACATAATAAGTTTAATATCATGTTATAAGATTCATTATAATTTTCTAAATCTGTGATTTTATTCAAACAATTATCACCTTCCTTTTTTATGAAAACCATTTCAGAAAGTAACCGTTTATCCAGATCACGTTCAATATGTAAAATCTTAACATTTTCCCAAAAAATGTAGTGTGGAGGGTTATTATTTTGATGTTCTAGCAGATATTTAGTCATGGCATTATTTCATGGATAAACAAAAGAAAAATTAACCGATATTTGAGTAAAATTCATCCTGTGCAGTTAAGTTTTGTTGCAGATCATTTTTATTCCTCAATCAAGGTAAACTTTATCCTTTGTTTTTTTCTTCATTTTTCTGTGTAATGTAAGAACTATGAAAATTAAAAGTTCCAGAGATTTGACCTTAAAAAGGAATGATATTGTTAAAATTGAAACAGTTGATTAGATAAACCCATTTCGGAACAACACTTAAATCAGTATCTATATATTTGGAATTGAATGTGGTTGATCTACTTGAAAAGTTGCCCTGAAAATTCAAGTAGCACGAAAGTGGATAAAAATTAGCTTTTGTATAAAGTCATCCAGATGTAGACAAATGCTGTTAAGTGATCTTGAAAATAGCGAATAGCTTGAGGCAGGAACTTCTCCTGACTGTAAGTTGTGTGCGTTGAGTAAACGCAGACACATTTGCAGAAGGGTGAACACATAAGTTGGTAAACACATACGAATACGGATGGAGGGATGAAACTCAAACTAGATACCCGCAATGTGTTCCCAGAGCGAGAGAAGCTTCGCCAAGTTTTTTACCTAGCTCTATGCTTAACTATTCTACCCTTTGCACGAAATTACTTCCGAGCTGGAGCAAATCTGCATAATTGTGCGTCATGGGTTAAGAGGTCCTTCAGTACAAGGGTCTGCTGCCAGGAAACCAGAAATTCTTTGCATTCTGCAATCTTGAAAAGTGGCTGCAAATTGATCGCTGGAAATTAATCTTGTCTCTCAAGTTCGCTAAATGAGTTCAGGAAAAACAGATTTATCATACACCAGTAAATCTTATAAACCTTTTACATAAAGTTGATTCTCTTTGCTAGCAAAACATGAAACAATTTTCACTAATGACGACGAGAATAATGTGTTTTTTAATGGGTTCTAATGGAGAAATCATAGAGGCAATCATCTTGTGGAAATGAGTCTTACAAAGGGTGTTTAACCTGAAGATATATGGTTCAATCAGAATAAACGGATGGCACGTGAAGCGGTAGGAATATTGATTATGATTTTGATCGAGCAATAATTTATGCAGAACCAAACTACACTCATGTGAGTTGGTGTGTGTACGAAATGCCTCTGTACTGCAGCGTTCCTTCATTTCATAGTCCAGTCATCGATAGTGGTGGACGAACGTGGAATGCCCCGAGGGTGGAGTTACAGAGGTTCCAAATGGAACAATTTCGAGGGGAGAATAGCGAGTTCTGTGAAACTGTTATTGCTCGAAAAAGTCCGAGTGTTTCGGTCAATATTGAACTGTCCATGTAAAGTCGATGAATCTCTTTTCAAAGAGTGATTCGTCCTGAACTTCATATTGCTTTGGTGGAAAAGGTTACGAGACGAAAATTTCATCAGGTCACAGGCTATTGTCCAACTTTAACTTTGCTGGTTTCCCTTCACAATTTTTGTTTATTTTCTCAAATTTTAAATTTATGTATTTTATGGATTTTTTAATTTTAACTTCCGTTTCTGGATTCTTGATTGGATTAGAACATTTTAGATATTTTAACGGGGTTGGCGATAAATGTCTGATATTCTGCGTTCCATAGATTCCAGGAGTGGAGAGGACCCCTTTAAATTCTTGGTATCTCGAAAGCTTGTTACTAAGGTCGAAGTTGTTCCAAGGGGTGGAGAAAGTGGCGAAAGGACCACGAATGTAAGGTCGGGTGGGGTCGAGAACCTGCTGGACGAAAAATTATGATCCACTCAGAGCAAATCCCAGTTCTATTCTCAGCGAACAAAATCCTTGAAGTTGCTGCGGACATTTATCCGGAAGCGTCGGAAACTTATTGCCACATAAAAGGAAAGGAGTCTGATAAGGCAATCGACAAAGCGCGTTGCTGGAGCCCCTGCGAAAAAGGATGAGGTTCGCATTGATGCGAAACTTCAAATAAATAAGGTCCGAGACATCAATGTCTTTACGTATAAACTTCAGTCATAAAAGACTCGCCTTCACTTTTCAACAACTTTGAACCTAAAAGTCTTTTACTCGCCCTTTCTATGCAGAATATAAGCATTGGATGATGTGCTATAGGGTGGTCCAAAAATTTTTTTTATAGAAGGCAAAGATTCCCCCTTATTCTGTTAGGTTCACCCAAAAAAGTAAATGCGTATTCTTTTACCATTTTAAGACACGCTCCCGGGCCTTCGAAATAAACATGGGATTTTATTAGCATGAGATAAGCTCCCTTTTCAAAAAAATGACAGGAAAATACTTGTTATTAATTTTTTATATCAGTCACTTGTTAAGAACTAATCAGCGAAAACCAAATTGTGTAAAGAACAAACTTTACACAAAAAGGTCCGCACAAAATGACAATTTCATAAAATCCAATTTTTGGCTCATTAGAGACAGACATAGGAATATAAAACAATTGTAACAGGGTTCTGACATATTTCACAGAAAACCATTGGTGTGAATTTTGTTGCACCTTATTTTAAATAATTTAAAACAATTGAAATTTTCATTGTGATTTCATTTGTTTCTAAGTCTCATTTTTGTTGCAACTCAATTTCAGAAGAATTTAGCGTTCAAATGAAGATCACCGTTTTATTGTGTTCTAAGCCAAATTTAGACTTCCTCATCAGGGAAAAAAATATTTTTTACATATGAATCTAAGGGTTGATATTTTAAAATATTTTTCAAAAATATTTTCCAAAAGAAATTGACTTTATAATAAAATCTCTCCCCCTTTGATGTTTCTCAAGTTCCTTTTATGATTAAAGAGGAGTAATAGAAAAACAACAAAATTATTAATTGTTAGAAATATTGTTTTTTTTCTTTAAATCTTGAAAAGTTAGAATTTTATGGGATGAATGGTACAATGAATGAATGCTAAGAACAAAATTGGTTGTTTAAGACATTTTTCAGCTGTTTAAACAATTTCCATTTGTTTCAATAATTTGTTTCCAATGAAAATCATGAAAATTTAATATTTTCCGCATTTCAAGTTACAGTTAATGAATGTTTAGAGAAATTTGTTATGTAAGACCTTGTTCAATTGTTTAAATAATTTCCACTTGTTTAAATATTTTTTCCCCACCAAATCATGAAATTTTTGTATTTTATGAGATTAATGACACAGTTCATGAAAGTTAGAAGAAACATTTTTTAATGAAGACATTTTTCAATTGTTTAAACAATTAATAATTATTCACTTGTGGCTTTTCTAAGGAAAGGCGGAGAAAAGTCTGGTTTCTTTGAATCTCTTGCACTATATCCCTTATCATAAAATATTTTCTTGTTTCAGTAGTTACACCCCAATCGCTTAATCAAATAATAACAAGTGTTTAAAAAATATTGGAATATGACTTCTGAAAAAGAAAAAAATTTTATAAGGAATATAGTATAAGAGATTTGAAAAAACTATACTTTTCTGCACTTTTCCCTCGAAAAGCACAAGTTAATAATTTGAGGGAAAAGTGCAGAAAAGTATAGTTTTTTCAAATCTCTTATACTATATTCCTTATAAAATTTTTTCTTTTTTTAGAAGTTTAAACAATTAAAAAATGTCTTCAACAAGAAATGTTGCTTCTAATGTTCATGAAGTTTTAATTAATTGCAGTTTTCCCAAACAATTTCAGAGAAAAAAAAATAACTTAAGGCACATGTAAATAAATACGCTGACTCTTAATACTCACAAACTATTTTATTACGCCCCTAAAATACTAACTTTTGATTAGTGACTAAAAAACTGTTTAAACAATTAGGGTTAAATTTTGAAAGAAGTAGATACTCTATCATAATATTTGAAGTACTGAAAAGAAAGGAGTACAATTTTCGAGCTTTTTCTCTTGAAAATCTACAAATTATTAATTTTAAATTGTTTAAACAATCGAAAAATGACTTAAACAAAAAGTCTTATGAGAACTGATTACATGGTACTTAAAAATTTCTAGAAAATAATGAATTTTCATGATTTACTGCGACAAAAATTGTTTAAACATATGAAAATTGCTCAAAACATTAAGGCTAAATTTTAGAAAGAAGTAGATATTCTATAATAATCGAAGTACTGAAAGAAATTTGAAAAAAGTAGAATTTTCGAGCTGCTTCTCGTAAAAAGCTACAAATTATTCATTACGAATTGTTGAAACAATTTAAAAATGACAAGTAAAAGTCTAATTACGACTACTGATTAAATATTTCAATACTTCTAAAAATTAATGAATTTTCATGATTTACTTAGGGGAGAATTGTTTAAAAAAATCCAAATTGTTTAAACAATAAAAAAATTGTTAGGTAAATTAATTACAACATGTTACCTACCCAATATGAATAATTTATCCATAAACATTGAAATAAAGTGTCCATAAACGTCAATATTACGCAAAGCTGTCTATTTCACATTTATGGGTCATTTTTGGGATAAAATAAACAGACCATGGATGGTCCAAATTCAAATTCAATTATTGATTCACATTCCTTGAGAAATTCTGAAGAGACGATGGAGATGATGGTCGTGAAGATATTGACCAATTTAGCTCAAATTTGGGGAGAATTTTTTATTGGTATTCGAAAGATTGGGGGGAATTATTTCCCTCTACTTGAAGACATGTTTTTTGAACCACCCTAATACAACACAGGAAAAACACTAAGGATAAAATTTGTTGCAGATAATTTTTTTGGATTAATTTTGATTCAGGCAACTTCAAGTCTTTCAAAATATTTGTGTCGAGATAAACTTTATCCTTTCTTTTTGTCTGTGAAGCATTTCAAGCAGTAATTAAAAATAGTCATTGGGGTCCTTGTTTTAAAAAGAACTATTTTGGAATTTTTTCGACTTTGAAAATTCTAAGTAACAGGCATCACTATTCCTAAAAAAGTCTTGTGAAAGAATTTCGTAAACTGAATTCGTCAAAATTGACGATATTTATATTTTGACTGAGAAAAAAGGAGAGTTTCGATAGAGATTTTATATTCGAATGCGAATAATTTTTTTAATACTTCAGGTGTAAAAAATAACTTTTTTAGTTTTGTATAATAGGATAATTTTTAAATTGTTTTTCAGAAAAATGATGTACTGTAATTTTTTCAATGTCAATGTAGTTCCGCACTGAATCCTTCAGATGTACAAAAGTGCTTTATGAAAACGGAAATATGAAAAGGTAGAAGATACTCTGCTTTTGATGTAATAAATGTCACACTACTTTGCATTCCTATGAAGCACTTTGCTTTCTCAATTTTAGAGACTGGAAATTTACGTAGCAAAGGTAAAATTGAATTTGTTTACACTAATTAATTTTCTGAAAGAGACAGAAACCATAAAATAAAATTGTGACATTCGGTGCAAAAACGAAAAAATCTTTTCTATTCCAAGATAAAATTCATGAAACAAAATACATTTTATTTTATATACTACTAAAATCCTTTTAATTTCTCAGAAAAATAAGTATAATTTTTCATTACCTGCGATTCAGATTTATTTTCGTGTACAATAAAGGAATTAATCGATTTTCCAATAATAGCTCATTTGCATGTACTGATAAAGACATCAGTTGACCACAGATGAACTTTGACCTGAACGGAAATTGTCGGTTGCGCAGTTGAAACTATTTTAGAAATGACAGAAACCTGTTTTGTTTTTAGTTTAATCTAATATTAATTTGAAAAAGTTGATTAAGATCTGAGCAAAATTGTAAGCTCAATTATTTCAATTATCAGATTTGTTTAATTAAAATGATGTAATTATTTTTTTTCCAGTTCCATATTACGCAGCATAGTATTTTATCCATAATATGTTATTGGCACGTGCAAATTAATTTTTTCATTATCGAAGTTCCAAAGTTGACATTAACGAGAATTCGATATTCACCGACCGCGATTGCCATTTTTTGTGGCTTATCTGATTCTTTTGTAGAGTATGGAATATCAGACAACTGAAAATTCCATAAAATTATAAAACTTCGAGAATTCTCTCTTCTTCTTCACTTTTTCCATCAAGATTGTAAATCTGTTAATACATACAATTCTGAAATTTAAGGGAAATTAGGATTCTAAATTGAATTTAGAATGCTAGTCAGAATTTAATATTATTTCAAGGACGTTTTTATTCAATTAAATTAAATTAATTCATGTATGTAGTTAGAAATTTCTTGCCGGCCAACTTCATAGCAGTAGACATCAGAGAATCGGAGTTCTTGCAGAGACAAATAGTTGAACTGTGTTTGTGGTCGCAGCTATACATGCTCGTTGAAGTTGCTTTGCATTTAGAAAACAGGATTACAGTTTAGTTGGTTGCGATAAAGGCCACAGGAACCTTCCACCATCTGTGTACTCACTTTGGATAGTTGATAATGGTTCCCTCTTCTTCCCTTGACTTCAAAGTGCTCTTCGTTTACCCGTTTTGTGTGATCGAACACTTCACTTTGCTAACTTTTACGAAGCAAGGCGATATTTCACGACGAGGTTAAAAGCAACATTGTTTGTACCCACAAAATATCGTATCAAACTTCTGCTTTCCTCATTATACTTGACTTCTTTAGTCTTCTAATTAAGGAAATAGTTTCAGAGCTTCATTATCCCAGAAAATTTCGATCAGACTCCAGACTCTACAACCGATGCACAGAAAAAAAAAGTTTCTATAAATAATTCATTATATTTTTTTCAGAAAAAGTATCTGATTAATTTAATGAATTATAGAGAAAATTTGAACTTATTTCTCTTAGTGTAAAAAGCAAGTTGAAACGGCTCTTTATTTGTAGGCAAGAAAATCGTCGACAGGGAATTTTTATAAAATGAAAGCTATCGTTATGTACGTTACGTGGAAAATGAGTTTTTTTCTACAAACACAAACTCTGTTATTCTATTTGTGTTTTCTTATAGAACATCGCTGGCTACGTGAATCTTCCGCATGGGATAGAATATATGTACTACAGTTATTCGAGGAAAATACACTTTTCTAAGACTGTTCAGATGTTGCTCTACATTCTTGAAAGGGAAGGATCCTTCGCGTGCACTCTTGTAAAAAATCTGAATATATAACTATCTACAAATTTCAAGTATGTATTTATATTTACACTCGAATATAATTACTTTAAAAAATCCAAATATTTTATTTTCTTTAAACAAAAGCAATTAAGTAATTTGCCATTTCCAGATTCAGAATCAGATCCACTTTCAAACTCCAATTTTCATTTTTATTTTTTTATAAATTCAACATCGATGATATTGAAACAATAAAAATTGTGAAAACGTTTGAAGGTTGAACATTTCAAATTTAGGTATGTGTATTAAATGTAAAAAATTTTCCCTTTCAATTATTTTTTAATCCTCTTTATCCTTTTTGTAAACATGAAACTTCGTTACTATGACACCGAGAACGTGATCACTTATATACGTGAAAAAAGCAAGTTTAGCATTTTTTTTTGAAAGAGAGAATGAAGGAAGTTTTGATAAAAAAGCAGATTTCTAAGTGGTAAAAAAGTTTGTTTTATTTAAACACCATCATAAAAAGATTTTTATCAAAAAAGTTTCCCAATGGTGTTTAAGACACATATTTGCCTGACACATAATGCCTTTCCAGACACATACTTTTCTTTTAGAAATAAATTATATTTTTGTCTCCAATAAATATTTTGAAGTTTAAAGAAGCAAGAAGTATAAAAATTAAAAATTGAAACTTTTTGTCCTTTTTTAATGTTGTTTTACAAGTATGCAGTGGTTAGACATTCAGCTTCCCACAAAACTTCATTCTTCTTTATTGCCGAGGAATATAAAAAACTAGACTTTCAGATTGTGAGAATGCTTTAAATTAGTTCAGAACTTGAATCATAAAAAGCTAGGAAATTTTTAAACAAAACTTGGCTACAAAGATGAAATTTCCACAAAAAGTCCAATTGGATTTCAAGCCTCAGAATACTCGAGTCTGGGGTACCAGAAGCAGCTAAAGTACAGATAGGGCCACAAACGAGAAAAACATGTTGAAAAAAAGGATCACTAGATTTACGCGTGGTAGCAATGAACAGGGAGGGAAGGTGTCATTTAGAGCGAAGGGTGACTGCCACTGTTGGTCACGTTTTATGAGAAGTTGGCTTGCAACTTTTTTACGACCCTCGTTTCATTTTGCTGCCGAAAGCGAAGGCTACTATTTTTTAACGCGACTCCTTTACCAGAAGCTACAAAACCAAAAATTCTTCAACAAACTGGAAAACATAAGCTTGTAGAAACTAGGCTTTCCAACTTCCTAAATATCAAAATTCGCGGTAGTAAATCGCCACCAAGTACTAAAAAATACTAAAAAAATGTTAGCTACATTAGATTGACCAGAAAAAATAATCTGGAAAACCATCGAATCGGTTATAAAAAAACAACGCTACCGTTAATTATTAATTACAACTACGACAAGAATGATTTCAAACATTACAAATGGGATATCTCTCTCAGTTTATGAGATAATCGAACCAAACTTGGTACGCATTTAAATTCAACCGAAGTACACAATTTCTGAAAATTTTGGCGATAAATATGGAAAATTACAGAAATTATTGAAATCCGAAATTTCAACAAAAAAAAACGCTTACAAAAAATGGTCATTCAGCTATATTTATGGATCGATTTTTATGAAACTTTGATGAAATGTTCCATTCAGAATACCTTTTTTAAGACGTTAAAATAACGTTATTTTACGGAATTGGTAACTTAAAATTCCGAAACTGTAACAAAATAAATATAACGTAGAGGTAACTGAAGTCTTATGCAGTTACATGTAACTAAAAATTCAGTTACTCTTTCATAAGATAAATTTTTATTAATTTCAGTCACAATTTAACTTTAATATACGTTGAGAAAAATGCAGTTACCGTAACTTAAATTTGGCGAAAATTCATGAAATTCAGTTACAGTTTGGTAATTTTCAGATACGGTTTCTGACATTGTCTTAAATTTCATAAAAATTTCTTAAAACTTCCGGAAATTTACGAACTTTTCTAAGAGTGTTGAAAGTTATTACAAAATCATGATTTTCTATATTTAGGTGCATCTAAAAAAATTAACTGTCTGATGTAGTTCAAACTTTGAACGAATATTAAAAATTAAGTGCACAAGTGTTTCGAAATGGTGTACAAAATTTAATGAAATTTTACCAAACACACTACCAATTTAGTTTTTATTATTTGAATATTAATTTTTCTGATGATTAAACGTAATTAAAGGATCCCACCCCAAAAATATAGGAATTAGGTTTCGGCGAAATTGGTTGGAGCTATAATATTTTTTAGTTCAAGTGATGCTGATCAGAAAATTCTAATACCAAAAGTTGATTCAATGAACAATTTTTTATGTAGCAGAGCTTGAAAATCCCTTTTTTACGTAGAAAAGGGCTTAAAAAGTGATTTTAAAGCTCTGCTAGACGAAAAACTGTCCATAGAATCAACTTTTGTTATTAGAATTTTTTGATCAGCATCACTTGAACTAAAATATTTAAAACATACAAAACAGATTCAAACAAATCATCCACAATGCAAATTGTACAAAATAGCTTAAGTACAGTTAAAGTGTATACGAATTCTAAAATTCCTAAAGTTCATGGGCTCATTCTAAATAATGCTTCATAAAATTTTAATAATACAAGAAATAAATAAAAAATTTAAAATTGCAGAAAAGCATTAAAAATCAATAGATGGCGTAAAAAAGACTGTTGCGAACAAGACTCCAAGCACTAGAGCTATCATGTAGTTTGATATTTTTTTCAACGACAAGGATTGTGCGAAAAAATTAGTTCCAAGGATTTTTGGAATTTTACTTTCTTTTGTTCAGCTCTTACCTTTCCAAGGGAAAAATTTTCTGAGATTTAAAATTTATTATTGAATTCTATGAAAAATTATCTTTTAAATGAGTCCAAGGACTTTCGAGAGATAACGATTATTATAAATTAAAACGAAAAGTGTTGAGTATTTATAATAAATGGTTCATTTTAGTTGCAAATCATTCAAACCTATATTTTGGTTTATCTTTAACTTGCGTTTTTTTGTAAACTTGACTTGATCCAATTTTGCATAAACTACACTATATGTCAAATATTTACTTTTTTTAAAAAAAATTCTTAAAGAAAAAGGATTTTTCAATTATTTCAGAAGTTAAAAAGAATCATTTTTAAACATTGGATGAGTCCCAGTCGTCGAAAATCTTTTTACCGAAGCAAAATGAGCTATCATTCATAAAAATGTACAATTTTTATTAATGATAGCTCATTTTGCTTCAATAAAAAGATTCTCGACGACTGGGACTCATCCAATGTTTAAAAATGATTCTTTTTAACTTCTGAAATAATTGAAAAATCCTTTTTTTTAAGAATTTTTTTTAAAAAAGTAAATATTTGACATATAGTGTAGTTTATGCAAAATTGGATGAAGTCAAGTTTACAAAAAAACGCAAGTTAAAGATAAATCAAAATATAGTTTTAAATGATTTGCAACTAAAATGAACCATTTATTATAAATACTCAACACTTTTCTTTTTAATTTATAATAATCGTTATCTCTCGAAAGTCCTTGGACTCATTTAAAAGATAATTTCCATAGAATTCAATAATAAATTTAAAATCTCAGAAAATTTTCCCCTTGGAAAGGTAAGAGCTTAACAAAAGAAAATAAAATTCCAACAATACTTGGAACTAATTTTTTCGAACAATCCTTGTCGTTGAAAAAAATATCAAACTACATGATAGCTCTAGTACTTGGAGTCTTGTTCGCAACAGTCTTTTTTACGCCATCTATTGATTTTTAATGCTTTTCTGCAATTTTAAAAATTTTATTTATTTCTTGTATTATTAAAATTCTATGAAACATTATTTAGAATGAGCCCCTGAACTTTAAGAATTTTAGAATTCGTATACACTTTAACTGTACTTAAGCTATTTTGTACAATTTGCAATGCTTTAAGGAAAAAAAGTTTGGTTCAAAGTTAAAATTTTATAAATAACCAGTTTTTGTATGTTGTGAAATTTTTCTCATGAAAAGTATTCTTTTCGCTTTTAAAAGATACCAATTGCGATTCTTGATAGTAGAATAAAATATTTTTTCTCGTGATCTGTTTTATTTTATGTACTTATAACACCTTAGGTAATATATTTTCAGCTATTTTAGGTAAAAAAAATTACCGTTTGCGCGAATTTATTTCATCAGGGATATAAAACTATTTTTATCAAATACTTTTAATAAGCAGGGGGTAATACTAATCTTTAAAATATTTTCAAATGATCGAAAAAAATCTTTCTTGCGTACTGAAGGATTTCATAAAGACCTTATTGCAGGATAATAAATTAATAATTAATTATTCTGACCTTGTCCTTAAGGGTAGTACCAAGGAGAGGTCATTACTTATTTATGGCTTTATTGGGTATAAAATCAGCATACTAAAGTAAAGAATAATAATTGTATCTATTTTAAAAGGTTCCAATTTTAAAGAAAAACATAGAAAAAACATGTTTTAGATCGTTTTTGTGAAAAAATATTGATGATCAGGAATTGGTACAGTGTAAATAAGGATGTGTCTTAATTGCTGATCAAACTCAATAAAAACTGTAATTATGAGAAAATTATGTTTTTCGAATATCATTTGACAATATTGAATCTTTTTTAAGGCTTCTAGCAACTTAAATTATTTATCTTATTGTATATTTATTGCATTTATCAATAAACTGACTTGATCATGAATTGGGACATGGCAATTTCGAGCTGAAAGCTATCAAAATTCTGCATAAAATAAGCCCAAGGTGAAGTGATTTTGTTCATTCTGTAAGAAACTAATGCAAAAATAGTGCATTTTTCGATTTGTCCTAAAAATTGAAATAACTCACGAAATAAATAACATTTTTTAATGCCCTTAGGCTCATTTTAAAGTTAAGTCTCCATAGAATTCCATGAATGTATGCAGAGAACTCTCCAATTTTTTCCTCCGATTTCGCCAAAGACTGAAATTGGCACAGAAATGTTGTAAAATTTTAATAACGTATAATTATTTGTAGAAAAATATTAAAAATCTGTCTATATTAAGGTACGTCCAGAATAGGAACTTCTTATGTCGCTCATGCATGCATATAAATGTTTATGCAGTTGCATATCAGGTTTTGACATGTAGGTCAATGTCCTTGCCATGCTTGCCGAAGATTTACGTTGACATTAGCCTCGTTGTCATGGGTACCAAAGTTTTACATTGAGGTAAACCTTTGCTAACCATGGCAACGACATGGACCTACACGTCAAAACCTATATGCAACTGCATAAGCATTCATATGCATGCATAAGCGACATAAGAAGTTCCTATTCTGGACGCACCTTTAGATTTTAATAATAGTATATTGAGCAACAAGTGCGGGAAGTCGCCGATGCCCACGAGTGCGGGGTTGGGCGCACAAGCGAAGCGAGTGCGCACACACGCACGAGTGGGCAGTCGGTGGCCCCGCACGAGTTGCTCATACTATTTTTTGTTATAAGTGCGTAACAAATGCTTCTTTGAACGTCTGTTTAGCAAATGCAAAATGATGAATTCCCCACGAAATCATTATTGCAGTGTGTGTAACTTCATGTCATAGATTATTTCACGCAAAATAGTACATTTCGATACGTGTGTGAGAGGTGATTATTTAGCGCACGAGACGTTTTTCGCACGAGTGAAGCGAGTG
>JBAGKK010311852.1:0-19852 GCA_037177015.1 Euceroptres primus
TCCTCGGCATAAGGTGTGAGTCTGTTTACTATTATATTGGATAAGATTTTATAGCATGATGGGACAATTGAGATTCCTCGGGTTAAAATTATAAATTATTAAAAATTGTAAAGATCTAAATTATTAAAAATTACAAAATTATAAAACAATATAGAAATTAGCGTTTAAAACTAATGCAATTTAGGGAAAAAAACCACAAGCGCGTAACCAGGATTCTTTAAAGATCTTGTCAAGAGGACTGTCCGTGAACAATGTTACTACTTAAAGTAGAAAAAGTGATCAATCTGGCTCTACAATAAAATTTTTAATGAAAATTAAGGTTTACAACTAATGCAATTTAGGGGGGGGGGGAATCATATAGGAGTAACCAGGACTTTTTAAGAAAGTTTCTAATTAAAGTAGAAAAAGGAATCAGTCTGACACTGCAAAAAAAATCTAGAAATTATAAATAAAAAAATTTTTAATTATTAAGAAAGATAAAATTAAAAATTATTAAAAATTATAAAGTTATAAATGATTAAAAATTAAAAAATTATAAAACAATATAGAAATTAGCGTTTAAAACTATTGCAATTTAGGGGAAAAAGCACAAGCGCGTAACTAGGATTTTTTAAAGATCTTGACAAGAGAGCTGTCCATGAACAACGTTACTACTTAAAGTAGAAAAACTGATCAATCTGACTCTACAAAAAAAATTCTTTACAGAAATTAGGGTCTACAAATAATGCAATTTAAGGGGGGGGGGGGCTACAAGGGCGTAATCAGAATGTTTTAAAAACTTAGCAAGAGGCTTTTCATGAATGACGTTAATACTTAAAGCAGAAAAAGTGATCAGTCTGACTGCACTAAAATTAAGAAATTATAAATTATAAAAATGATAAATTATTGAAATTAATGAAATTTTTTTAAAATATAGAAATTAGGGTTTAAAACTAATGCAATTTAGGGGTAAAAAACCACAAGTGCGTAACCAGGATTTTTTTAAGATCTTGACAAGAGAGCTGTCTATGAACGACGTTACTACTTAAAGTAGAAAAAGTGGTCAGTCTGACTCTACAAAAAAAATCTTAATAGAAATTAAGGTTTACAATTAATGATATTTAGACGGGAAAAACCAGAAAGCAGTAACCAGGATTTTTTAAGAAAGTTAATAATTAAAGCAAAAAAAGTGATCAGTCTGACAAAAAAAATCTAGAAATTATAAATTATAAAAATGACAAATTTCTAAAAATGATACAATTATTTTAAAAATATGGAAATTAGGGTTTAAAACTAATGCAATTTAAGGGGAAAAAACCACTTAGCAAGAGGCTTTTCATGAATAACGTTAATACTTAAAGCAGAAAAAGTGATCAGTCTGACTGCACTAAAATTAAGAAATTATAAATTATAAAAATGATAAATTATTGAAAATAATGAAATTTTTTTAAAATATAGAAATTAGGGTTTAAAACTAATGCAATTTAGAGGGAAAAAACCACAAGCGCGTAACCAGGATTTTTTAGGAACTTGATGCATACCTCTACAAAAAAATTCTTTAATCAAAATTTACTGGAAGCTAGATTTATCTGAATTGAAGTCTTAAACGTTCTTACAAGATTTATATTCGAGAAATAAGATACTAAATGAGAATTTACGTGAAACTTTGTCACTTAGCGATAAGTAGTTGGAATAAAGAAAATATTACGGACGGTCACGGGCGTCTATAAGCGTGGGAGTATGCAAGAAGGATAGAGCAAGGGAATGCACGAGCACGCGTTGTGGGCGGACCTCTGAGCCGTGGTGGAGGTTAAGGAGGAGGCAACCACTTGGAAGGGGCCACCTCGACATCAACAGAATTACAAGAGTGTCCTGATTCCTATTTACTCGTACTCAGGCTCAACGATTTAACATAATTAATTTCCGGCCAATCGTTTAATAATTTTTTTACGAGGAAACGAGACAGTCATTTCTTACAACGCAATCCTTGAGGATTTACAATCCAGGACTACGAAAAAAAATGAACATGTTTTTTGCTCATTGTGATACGAAGTTGTAGTCGGATAATATTTTACAATTACACATCAATATATATGTTATATATAGAAAATAAAGTTATTGAAAGAATAACTGTTTCATCATCAATAATTCATTCATCATCAGGCAGAAACGCTAATCAAAATAAAAAAACACAGAGTGATTATGTACCCAATTGTAAAAAAAATTTACACATAAGTCAAGATTTTCAGACCACTAATTCAAGTTAATAACGGAAGCATCAGTCTTCTAATTTCTCTCCTAATTCAATGCTAACCTATTCCACGATTCCCAGTACGTGCGTACCGATCAGCTGAATTCTTGATCATGTGAAACTAATTTTTGATTTACACAGCTTCTTCTCCTATGCATACTTGACCTGCGATCGACCTCCGCTAAATTCTAAGGAGAAAGGAGCAAATAAATACCAAGCTGAAGGAAAATTACACTCATTTGTAATATCAGAGAGATCACTGTTAAATTCATTTCAAAGTTTCTATTTCTCATATTTTTTACATGTTTTTTAATAACTGCAGAATAGACTTTTGAGTGTTCGAGTAGGTTCGGAGGTCGCAATAAAAGCAAGCCGATCCCCTAATCGCTTTCTCCAGTTGCCCTTTAGAACGGGATTTACATAACGCCGCGGCACCAAAGCCTACTTGATTGCTCGTAATTAGCGACGCGTGGCCCGCGCCCACGTGGGGTCAGAATTGTCGTATAGAAGAAAAGAAAGGCGTGAAGAAGGGGAGGAAGACGGAAGAGAAGAGGAAGACCCTTGCTAATGAACTACCACCACGTTGATTCTTTCAAGATAATCCACAGCAAAGCCAGATGTAATAGTATCTTGAGGAACAGGAATTTTTGCAATCTTGTCTTTTGTTTGCACGACTCGGGAGTCGGTTTCTTAAAAAATAAAGAGAGACTTTATATTCTAAAAAGACTTTTGGAGGAAGAAGAAATTATGTAGAAACAAAAAATTAAAGAACATTCTGGAAAATATACATGAAAGATTTTTGAGTATTCTGTAAGGTTTTTCTAAAAGAATCTAGAAAATTCTGGAAGAATTTGGAAGATTCACGAGGATTCTTGAACAGCCTTAAATATTTTTGAGAATTTTTACCAGATTTGGAGAATTTTTTTGAAAATTCAGAGGATTTTAGAAGACTCTGAAAGATACTGGAAGTCTAGTCTAGAATGTTATGGACGAATTCTGAATATATTCGAGAAGTTTAGAATATTCTGGAACAGTCTAGAAAACGAGGAGAATTTCAACTGAATTTGGAAATTTTTTAAAAGATTCTTGTAGATTTTAGAAGACTCTAAGAGTATAGACATCTCTGTAAGAGTTTAAAAGAATCTGGAAAATCGTGGAAGAATTCAAAAGATTCTTGAGGGTTCTAGAAGATTCTTAAAAACCCTACAATATTTTCGAGAATTCTTGAAAAACCTAGAATATTTTCAGGAATTTTTCCAGATTTTGAGGAATTTTTTTTGACAATTCAGAAGATTTTAGAAGACTCTAAAAGATACTGGAAGTCTAGTCTAGAATTTTATGGACAAATTCTGCATATATTCGAGCAGTCTGTAAAACAAGGAGAATTTGAAATAAATTTGCGATTTTTTTAAAAAGATTCTTGAAGATTTTAGAAGGCTCTAAGGTATGGATATCTCCGCAAGAGTCTAAAAGAATCTAGAAAATCCTGGAAGAATTCAAAAGATTCTCGAGGATTATAGAAGATTTTTGAAAACCTCGAATATTTTCGAGAATTTTACCAGATTTTGTGGAATTTTTTAAAAATTTAGAGGATTTTAGAAGACTCTGAAAGATACTGGAAGTCTAGACTAGAATGTTATGGACAAATTCTGAATATATTCGTGAAGTTTAGAATATTCTGGAACAGTCTATAAAACGAAGAGAATTTCAACTGAATTTGGAAATTTGTTTAAAAGATTCTTGTAGATTTTAGAAGACTCTAAGAGTATGGACAGCTCTGTAAGAGTTTAAAAGAATCTAGAAAATCCTGGAAGAATTCAAGAAATTCTTGGGGATTTTAGAAGATCTTTGAAAAGCCTAGAATTTTTTCGCGAATTTTACCAGATTTTGAAGATATTTTTGAAAAGTCAGAGGATTTTAGAAGACTCTGAAAGATACTGGAAGTCTAGTCTAGAATACTATGGACGAATTCAGAATATATTCGAGCAGTGTAGAATACTCTGGAACAGTCTGTAGGGAGAATGTAAGTAAGGAGAATTTTAACAGAATTTGGGAATTCTTTTTAAAGATTCTTAAAAGTTTTAAAAGACTATAAGAGTGTGAACATCTCTGGAAATCTAAAAGAATCTAGAAAATCTTAGAAGAATTCAAAAGATTCTCGAGGATTCTAGAAGATTCTTGAAAAGCCTTAAATATTTTCAAGAATTTTACCAAATTTTGAAGACTTTTTTGAAAATTTAGAAGATTTAAGAAGACACTGAAAGATACTGGAAGTCTAGTTTAGAACACTATGGACGAATTTAGAATATATTCGAGCAGTTTAGAATATTCTGGAACAGTCTGTAAAACAATAAGGAGAATTTTAACAGAATTTGGGGGATTGTTTTTAAAGATTTTTGAAGATTTTAAAATACTATAAGTGTATGGACATCTCTACCAGAGTCTTAAAGAATTTGGAAAATCTTGGAAGAATTCTAAAGATTCTCGAGGATTCTAGAAGATCCTGGAAAAACCTAGAATGTTTTTGAGAATTCTTGAAAAGCCTAGAATATTCTCGAGAATTTTACCAGATTTTGAGGATCTTTTGATAATTCAGAGGAATTTAGAAGACTCTGAAAGATACTGGAAGTCTAGTCTAGAATGTTATGGTCAAATGCAAAATATATTCGAGCAGTTTAGAATATTCTGAAAAAGTCTAGAAAACAAGGAGAATTTGAACAGAATTAAGGAATTTTTAAAAATGATTCTTGAAGATTTTGAAAAACGCTGTAGATATCTCTGGAGGAGTATGAAAGATTTTTGTTCGAGTACCTTTGTCAAAAATATTAACTAGGATTATAATAGTAGATTAAGTAAGTAAGATTACAATTGTATATGTAATTATGTGATTGAAGTTCCGAACGTTGAAATGAACAAAATTTTTATTTGATTTAATTCAAATTGGATTTCAATAAAATTTGAATTTCAGAAGAATTCCTATTTAAACTCGAAATTTTCAAAGAATATTGGTTTATTTATAAAGAAAATAATGTTTGTATATAATAAAATTTGTAATGCTTTTTATTTGTAGGTGGAAGAATATTTCAAGACAAATTTAAGGGAAGAAAAAATATTTCGTTCAATGGAACGTTCGAAACTGAAACTACATATTCAATTCAATTTAAATTTCATAGATTTAGAAAATACAAAATGAGCAAAATTAGTAATACAAAATACAAAATACAAAATTAGTCCTTAAAAAGTTCATAATGTTCAAAAAGTTCAACTGCAAAATAAATCCTTCATTAAGTAGAAAATATGAGCTGCATACGTGTGTTTGATACCCGGAAAGGTTTCCAAGCCTTCTGCTTTCTCGTGTAAGTAAAATTTTTTTGTTTATCTTACGGCACTTTTAACGTGACTCTGAAATATTTCCATGGACCCATGGTCCGTTGTTCCCGGTGTCTACGGAATTTCACCGGCCTTCGTCGCGTGACCTTTGACACGTAGAGAGTTCGCCATCGTATCCTCTCACGATTCTGCAATGTCGGAGGGTCAAGGAGTCTTGTGCGTGCGAAAAATAAATTTGATCCTTAATGCTCAAAATAATCATGATTTTGTGACTCACAGTTCAAGAATCGTGAGCGGTTGTTTGAAAAATGCAACAATAACAAAAAATACCATGGAGAAAAACGTGCTCGTGAACGTGCCTCCGGAAGGATGTATAAAATGTCAACTTAGAAGCTAGCATAAAGGGTGTAACTGATATTGAATGGCTATTGTTTCTGTGAACGCAGAATCAAAAGCCTTACGTCATGCATTGTATTCGTCAGACAGTAAAAATAGGATTCAGGAAAAAATAAGATTGTGAAAATTGTTCAATCTTTTGATATTGTGAAGAAAACTAATGTCATTGTTGAGTGACATTTAGTGCTGATTATTACCTTCTGATCGTTCGTGTTATTTACACATGTTTAAGTGGCATGACGAAGGCAAAGGGTAATAATAATGCAAAACTTAAATTAAACTTAAAGAGGTGTAAAAATTCTCTTGGATTTTTAAAGATTTTTGAAGATTCTAGAAGACTTCAAATTCCACCCTCCTTTTTAAATTCCCACCTCAGCTTGTAGTCATATTTTTCTTTTCAGTGTACAGAAAAATGAAAACAATTGAAATTTCAAAATAAATTGCAATTGAAAGAACGACTGAAGAAATAAAAAACACAACCCGTCAATATTGCAACGAAGAAGGTTGTTTGTTCTTACTTTGTCCAGTCGTTTTTTCAATTGAAAGTTTTAAAGTTTGAATTTTTCCATTGAAGATAAAGAAACTTGTTTTAATGAAATTTCTTTTACCATCAATTTTATATATTTAACGACATCACTGGTAGTGGTTTCAGAGTCACGAATTTCAACCCCTATTTAAAAGACTGTCTCAAATTCAGACAACTTTCTTCTATAAACTATAGAATGCATAATAAAACGGCGATCTTCAAATACTACAGTTTTGGGGTTGTTTCCAGGTGCAAAAAATTTGAGAACATCGTTCTCATTTTGAGAATATAGTGATAAAGTGTTGAATTTAGACTGTTTTTTTCTCATTTTGAGAATCGTAGACTCTCGAATTGAACTGTCATCCAGCTGTTAAAACAATTTTATTCCGAGCTATTTCCACCAAATGGATGACAATTGTCAAGTTAGAGATAATATAAATGATATAATTTTTAATTTCCTTTTGTTCAACAGCGTGTTCCTGTGATTTTAAAAATAAAGCAGTGTTTTGATACGTAGGTTAAGATGACACTATTTTGCCATGCCATTCTAAGCTTTAAAGCGGTTGCAGATACAATTCCCTAGCAACATGATACAGTCGAAACTGTACACATAACCTGTAATATTTAATATGTATTGTATGTTTAATCTCGACCTTTTTTATGTAGTTAAGTACCAGTAATGGAAATGAAGTTCAAAAGAAAAGATGAGATAATTCTTTTTGAAACGTTTCGGTCTCTGTTTGCACCCTCAGTAGTCAAAAAAACATTTATTAGATCTGTAAAAAACATACAAAGAAGGTAAAAAAAATGTATAACGAAATAAAAAATAATAGATGATAATAATAATAGAATATAATAATACTCACGCTGACTTTAACTTCGCATTTTAATTTATACCAGATATGTTGTTTTTCCTATTGACCTTCCGCGTTTTCTCTGTTATCAATACCTATTCCTCGTCATAGAGATTTAAAATTAAGGGCCTCTTTTTTATGAGGCAACATTTCTTCTAATTATTTTATTCTTGAGTTTTTTACGAAATATTGTCGGCTTTTATCATCTATTATTTTTTATTTCGTTATACATTTTTCTACCTTCTTTGTATGTTTTTTACAGATCTAATAAATGTTTTTTTGACTGATGAGGGTCCAAACAGTGATCGAAACGTTTTAAAGGAATTATCGCAACCTTTCTTTTCACCTCCATTTTTATCTCAGGTGCTTCACTACTTAATATTTAATATATACCATATGTACACTAAAGTAGACCAAATTTTTTTTCTCGAATTTTTTATTACTCTCATCCCCCAAATTTGTTCGAATCCACAAAAAAATAAATGCGTTTTTTTAAAATGACATTTAGAGGTTCTGCAAGCCCCATGAAGTTTAACACGTATTTCCTATAAGAAAAAAAAGTTTTTATAAATTTTATTCATTATTGTTAATATTAAGTGTATCAAGTTGAACTGAACATTTCTCTTCAAAATTAGCCATAGAAGACGAATCGACAATTACTTTTTAAATATCATCACTCTAAGTCTGTTTTATAGGATCCCAAAAAAACCCCATAAGTGAAAAAATGGGTTTTGCTAGCTTTTGGCGCTAATTACTATTTTACATACATAAAATATTACTTTCTACTGATAACTAGATGTTTACATAAATTGTTTAAGCGGATATTCTAGTATGATAGGTACTTTTCTGTATCATTTTTTCGGATTTTTTTTAAGAAAGTAGAAAAGCAATATTATTATCAAAACTTTTTCTTTATATAAGCATACATTTAAATTAACAAAATAATGTTTTTTAAATAAAAATAAAGAAAATGGTAGCGCTACAGTCCTTTGAAGTTGAGGCCTCAAAAAAAGTCGGTGAGAACGATATCTCAAAAACTAATTAATCAATTGGGTCGTCGCTTTGCGCACGTGTTTAGAAATCGTGTGCCTATCGTCCGTAGTAGAAGTAGATTTAAATATTAATTAAAAAAAAATTATAGCTCGTTAAATAAAAAGAAAATGAAATTTTTTTTCAAAAGTACGCCATTTTGAAAATTAAATTTTTTCATTCATCTACGATAGCCGCAAGTGTGCATTTTAAGAATTTATTTGATTTTTTGCTTGCTGGAGACCCGAAATCATGCTCACCGTCTGAGCACTTTTTTTCTGAGGTCTCGTTTTTGAGCGACTGCAACGTTCACCATTTTCAATATTTTTATTTAAAAACAATGTATGTCATAGTTCCGATGTGTGCCAATATAGTGAAAAAGATTTAAAAATCATATTGCTTTTCAATTTAAAAAAAAAATCCGAAAAATTGACGTGACAAAGTGCTTATCACACTCGAATACCCCCTTAAACAATATATTATTGTTTATCGCAATTTTCTCTTAGAATAGAGTTAGAAAGTCGCGGTTTTTTCCGAAATTTTCAACTTTTTTTCAACTCTCAGTTAGAGCGAGGAAATAATCAATGAAAGTTAACAGAAATAATTTTTTAAACAATTTATTATTACTTATAACAATATTCTCTTTGAATAATGCTAGAAAAATTCTATTTTTTCTGAAATGTTTAACTTTTTGAACACTTTTCACTTAGAGTGAGGTAATAATTAAAGCAATTTCGCAAACATAATTGTTTAAACAAATGACTATATATTACATATTACTCATAATACTTATATTTTTGTAAGTAATACAAATAGTAGTAGTATAATAATATAATATTTATTATATTTTAATATATATTATTTCCTATATTAATGCTAGATAGTTTCGGTTTTTTCTGAAATTTTTAAATTTTTGATCACTTTTCATTTAGTGAGGTAATAATTAATTCAGGATAACAAAAATAATTTTTTAAGCAATTTATTATTATTTTTAATAACATTATCTTTGAATAATGCTAGAAAGTTTCGGTTTTTTAAAAATATTCAACTTTTTTCCACTTTTCGGTTAGAGTGAGTTAATAATTAAGGCGATTTAACAAAAATAATTGTTTAAACGAATGATTATTATTTATAACTGTCTTCTCCTATAGTAATGCAAGATAGTTGCGGTTTTTTCTGAGATTTTTAAGCTTTTGCCTACTTTTCACTTAGTGAGGTAATAATTAATGCAAGTTAACAAACATATTTATTTAAACAATTGATTATTACTTATTTAATCTTAATAATTAATGCAAGTTAACAAAAATATTTATTTAAACAATTGATCATTACTTACTTAATCTTCTCCTAAAGTAATGCTAGAGAGATGCGCTTTTTTCTGAAATCTTCAGTTTTGCTTTGACTTTTTAGTTATGAACAAATAATAGATGAACATCAACAAGAATCATTTTCAAATAGTATTCCATTTTTTTGAATAGTAAGTATTTTTACTCGCTTGCTAATCTTTTGCAAATATTAATTTAAACAAAAAGGCTATCTTACAATAGAGATAAAAACAAAAGATGGAATAAGTAGAAGGGGGAGTGGGTCTATAAATGGCTTGTAAAAATTTTGTTTTGAGTTACAACACCAAGTTTATTGCAAATCTTAAAAGAAAAATTTTGCATTGCACACATTTTACTATTAGCCCTCCCACCTCCTTCTCTGAAGAAAACATGTCATCGATGATAATATACATATATGCAGATTAAAAAGGCCTGAATCAAGTAATTAACTTGTATTAATTTTTACCTCACTAAGTAAAAAGTGGACAAAAAGTTGAATATTTAAAAAAAACCGCAACTCTCTAGCACTATTCAAAGAGAATATTATTAAAAATAACAATATATTGTTTAAAAAATTGTTTGTTAATTTGAAATAATTATTATCTCACTCTAATTGAAAAGTGGACAAGAGGTGGAAAATTTTAGAAATAACCGCAATTATCTAGCATTGCTATAAGATGAGATAGTTATAAATAATAATAAATTGTTTAAAAAATTATTTCTGGTAACTTTAAATCATTATTGCCCCGCCCTAACAGAAAAGTTGAAAACAAGTTGAAAAATTCGGAAAAAACCACGACTTTCTGGCTCTATTCTAAGAGAATATTGCTACAAGCAATAATAAATTGTTGAAGAAATTTATTGAAACGTCTAATTATCGCAAGAAAGTAATATTTTATGTTTCAGAAACAATTTGTACTAAAAAAAATCGCGAAGAAATCATAACTAGCGCCAAAAACTCACAAAACCCAATTTTTCACTTATGGGACTTTTTTGGAACCCTATAAAACAAACTAATGGGGGTGATATTTAGAAAGTAATTGTTGATTCGTGTTCTATGGCTAATTGTAAAGAGAAATGTTCAGTTACAACTCGATTCACCAAATATTGATGATTCTGAATAAAATTTACGAAAACATTTTTTTTATGGGAAATACGTGTTAAACTTCATGGGGCTTGCAGAACCACTAAATATAATTTTTTTTAAAATGATTTTATTTTTTGGTGAATTCGAAGAACTTTGGGGGGTGCGAGCATGAAAATTCGAATAAAAAAAATTTGGACCACCCTAATGCACATTCAGTGCCGCTGGACTCACAAAATCCGAAAAAGTGACTTTATTCTATGGTCGGCTATGCATGAAGTTCATTTATTTATTCCTAGGGAGTTTTGTACGAAACGCAACTACATTCATATTACAGCTGGGAAGTTGAAATTTGTCGAATTCTCATTTTCAGAACCTTGAAAAATGAGCTGAAATAAATTTAAGACCCGTGGTTTTCTGTTCTCTCTAAATCTGAATTAGTCATATTTTACTAATTCATCAGTGACTGAATTCTAGCTATGGCAATTAGTATAGTTCTACTGACAATTAGTGTAAAATTACTAAAATTGTCAGTAGAATTATACTAATTGCCATAACTAGAATTCAGTCACTGATGAATTAGTAAGATTTGACTAATGCAGATTTGGAGAGTGCATAATTTATTCAGTAGTCAATTTCCCTGGACTCACAGTAGAATCTTTCGCATCCTTGCTCCTCGAGTTCAGTTTCGCTCGCGTGCACTCGCATGTAGAAGGTGTACACACTCGGAGTGACACGCGACGCTGCACAGACACAAGGACGTACACGTATATTAACTTATGCATATACCATACATGAGTTTCGCGAGAAGATCGAACAAAGCCGGTCGCTAAACCACGTGTGTAGAGGATTTTTTACACTTCACTCAACTTGCACAACACACAAGCATAGCAACACTTTGCGAAGGTCAGTTTTCACAGCTGAGTAAGCTGAAAAGTCGATTTTAAAAGTTTAAAAAAAAATCTGACATTTGCACCATTGGTCTCTTCTTTCTCACATATACACTTTTCATTAACGATTAGCTACTTCTTTATGATAGAGAGAGGGGTTAAACATGCGACAGTTATTATTAACAACTGGAAACAAATTTTAGTTGAAAAAAATGGTAATTAAAAATATTATTAGGGTGAAATATTGAATTTAGCGAGCAGTCACGCGGGCACATTCGTATTTTTACCGTATACGAATCGTTCTGCCGTGAAGCTCAGACCGGCGGCAACACAAGGCGGAATATAGTCGGGTCGAGTTCTAGGTAGAAGGGTAGGGGCCCGGAGAAGCTGGAAGGAGTAGGTCGAAGGTCAGGGCTATGCCGTATGAACCGCGACCTCCGACCCTCTCGATCCCTCCGACCTCCGACCGGACCGCGTCGCTACACTCTCTCTCTGTCTTTCTGTCTCCTTTTAGCAACGTCTCTCTTTTCTTCGTTTCTACTTCTTTAGCTTTTTCCTCTGCTTCTTTCTCACAAAGTGTCCCCGAGTCTCGTTCTCTCTCAAAATGTCAGTCGGAGAGTCAACGAGTGCAACGACATGTAACTGTGGAACGTGCACGTGTGTGCGAATTACAGGAATCAAATTTCCGTAAATATTTGAAATGGGGTACATCGTGAGACATACATTTGAAATGGGGAAAACATTTGCAATGGGGAACATCGTGGCATACAATTGAAAATAAAACATTTAATTGTGTTAAAATATTATTTCCAACGATACTCTAAGAATTAAAAGTACAGGGTTGAGTAGTTCAATTTTAGGGGAAATAGGGAGATATATTTTCGAAGAAGGGGGACTCTTTTAAAAAAGGGAGAAATTTCTTGTATTAAAACTACCATGAGAGTAATAATTAATAAATATTAATAAATGCAATGTTTATAGAAGCAGGGAAAAAGAGCCAAAATGAATTTCAATGCATTTTGAAACAGGCAGCAATACATTTCTTTAACCCGTAGCCGTCTCGCCTTTTCTGGCGTATTTTTTAACTTTTATACAGTGAAATACAATTGTCAGAATCTCAGGAATACGTATGCCTATTAAATGCACCCGTATTTTTTTCTAATTTCCAAGACTTTCCCTCTTCCCAAACTTTATTCCCCTTTACAGGAGCCTAGGTTGAACAGATGCCACTGGGGACCCTGTGGACCCACGCAGACGGCTACGGGTTAAAAAAATTAGTTTGGGACAAAATTATTTATCTAACAATAATTAAGGTGGATGTCCCAATTCCTGATCACGTGTATTTTGAAAATTCTATTTTGGCCAAAATTATATAAAATCAATACTACTAATTTTTACTCTCATCATCATATGAGAAGGTATTAGTTTTATGTGAAAACTGACTCCGAATTTTTTTTGGATAGAATGACCGGGTCAAAGAAAACGTCAACTGATTTTCAAAAGACAATTGTTATCCGAATTGAACTTTTTAAAAAAAAAATTAAACCTAATAAAATTCTGCATTGAACTGTCATGGCGCATTTTTGAAAAAAAGTTTGTATTTTTTTTTATTTAATAACAAAAATGAAAAAAAATTTGACTTTTGAAAAGTAGTGGTTTTTAAGAAATACTTGAATTCATTAAAAAATACCTAAAAAACATAATGCAACTATACAAAAAAAGACGTCAAATAGCAATACAAATGTTTAAAAATTTGTTGATTTTGTTATAAACAAATAAGTGAATGAAAATGGTTTCGTGGGGATTGGCAGCGATTCGTCACTTGATTCGCACTAACAATTGGAATAAATTTCGGAAACAAAGAGTTTTTTATTTGAATTTATGAATGTTCATAAATAATTTCTTATTTTATAAGCAAAGTTTTAGCAAAGTTTTATAAGCAAGTTTTATAAACAATTATCCATATCAGGTACTTATGATGGAATAAATAAAGTTTTTTCTACGAAATAAATCATATATTACCTGGAAATGAAACTTAAGTATCATATTTGGTCATCCAATAAAAATGGATAATTGTTTAAACAATCTTGATTAAAAAATGCACTATTTGGCTATTTTTGGACGTAAAAACTTGGTTCCTTCGGCGCAATAAACTGTAAATAACTAACTTCTAAATTTTTAAGGACATTTCAATGACAATAAATAATTTTTATTGTAAACAACAATTATTTAAACAAATTTTTATCATGTTATGTATTTATAAATAAAATTTCACTTTTTCCACTGACTTAACATCAGTCAGTTATTTGTCAATGACTTCTTGCTGTGGATTGCTAACATTCTATAATTGTTTAAACAAACTTAATTAACAAATGCATTATTTGACTATTTTTCAGCATTTAAACTTCGTTCTTTTAGCTTTTGTTTTTTACATATATAATATACATATACAGCAGTAAAATACAATAAGTAGTATATAAAATGCTTTGTTTTACAATTAGAATATTGCCATAGGAATTGATTATTTAGAATTCAATAATAGTTGAAAAGCATTTGCATTTATTAATCACAGTACCAGAAATTGTTGGAAAATTAGTTTACGACCTAGAATATTAACTTGAATTTACCGGAATTTTTTCAAAATTAGACCTGTAAAATCTGAAGAAGACCTGGAATTTTGAAATTGGATTTCTGTAGCAACCCTGATGTTTGCAATATGACATTTTTTGGCATGTTTAAACTCTGAAAAATCCCAAGAAACATTTCTACAATTTTCTAGGTATACATTACCCAAATTCTGTCGGAAATTATCATTAAAAAATGGTCACAAGAACTTTTAAAAAAATCTATTATTTATCAAGTTATTCTTAATTTAAAGAAATATTGATTTTTCACTATTGAAAAATTTTTTTAGAGTTAACAATTACATTTATTATAAAATTTATGACTTGGTATCTTTTGCAAAATATTTTATAAAGTGAACAAAATCCTTTAAACTGGCTCTCAGTTCATACATAATTTAAATCACCTTCCCATTTATAAAATTTAAATAATTTGTACCTTTGTAAAATGTTATCTTACGATATTTGTATATTTTCTATAGTTAGACGATATTCATGTATTTGTAGAAAATTAATTGCTCACAAAGCGAAGAATTCTGTTGACATTCAGCGTCACCCACAATTGAAAGTTATTTTTCAAAGCAATTCGTTCAATGTACAGAAAAGTAATTCCTTACAAAGCGAAAAATTCTCTTGTCATTTGGCGTCACCCACAATTGAAAGTTATTTTTGAAAGCAATTCGTTCAATGCACAGACACAATCATTTTTTACCAAGAAACATTAATGACGGCATTTTTGCAACGATCAGGGTTCAGGGCCATGTCAAACGAAGTGTATTCGTTGACAACATCTTGGTATTGAACACATACATGAAAGTGAGCCACTTAATATGGATGTGTGCGGAAGACCCGAGTAGGACCTTTGAACCATGACCCTCACATCGGGACCATCAGCAAGTATTCCTGGTCGGTCGACTGGTCGTTTAAGCCGCAAAAATTTAATGCTTCTCGAGTAAACTCAGTAGATCCAGGATTCTAGTTCAAGTCACGAAAAGACGTTGCAAGATTTTATACACTTACTGCACTTCATTATTTCAATAAAATTTTCTCAACAATATGTATATTTTTGATTTAGTCCCAGACCTAGTAAAAAGTAATTTAAAAAGTAATCATTTATAGTATTAAAACAAAATATGAAAACAATAGTAGGAGGTACTAAATTAATTCCACTAAAGTCATAAAAAGAAATCATAGTTGTATCAAGGGATCAAACTATAAAAGAAATCATAGTTGTATCAAAGGATCAAACTATAAAAGAAATCATAGTTGGATCAAAGGATCAAACTATAAAAGAAATCATAGTTGTATGAAAGGATCAAACTATAAAAGAAATCATAGTTGTATCAAAGGATCAAACTATAAAAGAAATCATAGTTGGATCATAGGATCAAACTATAAAAGAAATCATAGTTGTATCAAAGGTTCAAACTATAAAAGAAATCATAGTTGGATCAAAGGATCAAACTATAAAAGAAATCATAGTTGTATCAAAGGATCCAACTATAAAAGAAATCATAGTTGGATCAAAGGATCAAACTATAAAAGAAATCATAGTTGTATCAAAGGATCAAACTATAAAAGAAATCATAGTTGTATCAAAGGTTCAAACTATAAAAGAAATCATAGTTGGATCAAAGGATCAAACTATAAGAGAAATCATAGTTGTATCAAAGGATCAAACTATAAAAGAAATCATAGTTTGATCAAAGGATCAAACAGTTTTATGTTGAAATTAACAACATGAAGTTATCTTAGTATAAAAGAAGACATCTCGATTCTGAATTATTATTACTTATAAAAAAAAGAGGACAAAACATAAAAGAAACTCAATGGAAGTGTCGTTTTTATATACTGGATAATCTTATGGGGTTTTGGTGAGGACTCACGTTGGTGGGAACACAAAACGTGACCGACTTAAAAGTTTCACCTTCTGGTTAGTTCACAAGTGGACTCAGATTTGCACACAAGATTAAATTATCAGTGCAGTTTGACACCACATCTTAAGAAAAAGTAACTGAACAAATCGCACGAAAATATAGTTCTTCTAAATCGTAAAAAACTTAATATTCATAAAAAACTTTAATAACCGTCAAAAAATAGTACCAAACCTAAAGCTTTTTAAAGAATGGACTTTTCGTGTGAAGACAACATTACCAGAAACATGGACCCAAACTTGACTTTTTTCACCATGAGCTAAGGATCAGTTATTTCTCCTTGAGGGTACGTCAGTTGCGTGTTACCGGTTTCTATTTGCTCACATGTCTTTCAGTATTTTTTTTCACATTGCTGCCCTAACGACTGTGAGATTTTTACGACGAAAACGAGAGGCGGTTCGACGAGAGAGCAACTCATGATGGTTTTTGCCAGCCCCGGGTCGCAGAATATGGGGAATAAATTAGGCCGAATTCTGTAATAAATTCTCCATGTCGCCGCATCGAAAAAGATACCAAAGAATTCCTGGTAGGGAGCTTTATGGTCGTACTGATATTAAACGAATTCTGACCTTTAAGTGTGCTCGTCAAAGTCTGACATTTTATATAGGATGATTTGGACGAAATCTCGCGACAAAAACATACAAGTTTTTACGAACGATGAACCAAGGGCCCTACTCGGAAAGGAGAATAATGATTTGAGTTTTAGTGTCCCATTAAACAAATATTAAGATGCAAAGTTGAAACCAAGTCGTAAGAAATGTCCATCATCCAGTGTGAGAAGTAGAAATAGAAAAAGTCATTTTTTTAGTGCAAAAAAAGTTTTGACTGCTTCTTGTAAGATCATAATAATACTTTCATCGCTATTAATTTTTATAATATCTTGGATTAGCTAATTTTTTGTATAAAAATATTCAAATATTTGAAAAACATTTACAATAATTATCATTTAGTAGGAATCACTGTTTTTTAATTAATTTTAAATTTCGTATTTTATCGTATTTTAAGACTAAGAACTTACATTATTGTAAAAGACTTTAGTAGTTTATTTCTATTAAAAAGCATTGTTATTAATGTTTCTTTCTTCTTGTTTCAAGAAGCATCCGATTCTTTCACGCAAGCTATTTTCCCAACGTCTCTAATGTTAATTTTTTATTTATGTAAACAGTTAGCGATTTTTTTTCCTGGAAATATTTTTGTTCTCAGAATTTTTTTATTTTTAAGAAATTTTCAAGAGTAGTGATGAAAAATAGGTCATTTCCGAACGGATAAGTGAGTTAGAAATATGATGGATAATTTTTTTCTCGAAAGCGACTAATTTTTATTAAACTTACACACTACAGTTACTGTTTTTTAAATCAAAAAACCAGTAACTGTAGTTTGCAAGTTTAAACCGCCAATAATGTTTTCATTTATTTACTTTGTTTATTCTTATTTCTGCAATTTCCGAAAGGAAAATAAGAGTAAATTCCAAATTCGATAAATAAACTCAGCGATACATTCGCATTATGTTTATCGTTCGTATTTGTTTGTGGAAGTTAAAAGCGCCGACGAGAGTTAATCATCTAAGAAGCTTGAACGACTACCAACACTACAAATTGATGATTTCTAATTAAAGCCCCACAGCACAATTAATGACGCGCGCCCTTTTAATTGCGGTGATCAATAAGCGCGTTTCGGTCGGGCCCTCGGTGTCACCCGATAAATGTTTCGAGCTACTGTACGGGATCCTCGTATGGGTAATTAATTTTGCAACCTTGCCCATAACATTATATAATATATACTGCATGGAATTTCTCAATTGAATTTACACCGACGCGCTATTAATTACCTACTGCATTCTGGTATCTCGAGACTTCCACGACGCATTCAGAAAAGCAAGACTTAGATTCAATTCCCGATTTTTGTGAAATATTGCAAATAAACCATATTTCGAGGGTACTATTATTTATTTTTTATTTAATTTCACATCTACTATTTTACCTCAGTATTAAAAAAATACGAATTTATATATTATTGTAAAAAAATTTCACTCATCAGAAAAGAGGTTACCATTTTTCTTATCTAGTACATTAAATTCTTCAAATCTATAAAGAGCCTGAAAATATTCTTTGCGTAATTTATATTTTCGGCATCTACAGATAATTTTGAAGTGTTTGAAGTGCAATAGAAAATATTTTGCGTTAAATTGACTTTCAATACACTCTCTAAATCTGAATTTTATACTAATGAAATAGTGTCGAATCTTTTACCAATTGCTTTAGTAAGCATTTCTACTAATTTTTAGTAGAAAACTATTAATTAATGGTAGAAAACTACTAATTCACATAGTAAGGGTTACTAATTTATTTAGTAAGCCTTACTAAGTGAATTAGTAGTTTACTACTATGAATTAGTAGTTTTCTACCATTAATTAGTAGAAATGCTTACTAAAGCAATTGGTAAACGATTCGGCACTATTTCATTAGTGGAAAACTACTAATTCAGATTTAGGGAGCATGTGTTTGCAAGTGCAATTGAAAATATTTTGTGTTAAATTGACTTTCAATTTAGCACTATAAAGAAGAGTCAATAGAAAAAAAACAAAGGATAAAGTTTACCTCGACTCAACAAAAATCAACTTCGCAGGATAAATTTTACCCCAATATCAGTTAAATTTTCTTTTGTTTTTCCTTGATAACACATGTATTTTAAAAGACGTGAAGTTGTCTGAATAAAAATTTATTCCTCCAAAAAATTATCTGTAACAAATATCTTTAGATTTTTCTGTAACTACACTGAAAGAAATTATAAGTCGGTGCACACATATTTTGGGTTAATTTAGTCATACTGATATTTTAATTAGCACGGATTAGCCATTAGCTAATACTGGATTAGCTATATTTAATCTGCATCGATTAGCCAACCATGCAGATGGCTAATCTAACCTGAAATATGCGTGTACCGACCATTCATTTTTTTCAGTGTAAAATGTTTTTTTAATGCATAGTAGAGTGAATAGCACAATGATTCGCCCTCTTAAACAATAATTGACCACCTTCGAACTGTACATTTATTGGAAATACACGAAAATAAAACTACTAATAAATAGCGCAGAGTACACCCATAATAATCTTGCACTATTTATTAGTAATTTTATTTGAAAATATTTTTTATTAAGTTTATTTTAAGGAAAAGGCCAATCCTTGGGGGGGGGGAGGCCAACAATTGTACCGACTACCCTAGTTAAATACTGGAGAAAGTATATGGAAAAAATTTGTCCTGTAAAAAGTGTAGAAATAATCCTGGAATCTTGAATGGGTACCAAAATCTTGTAAATCTTGAATGGCTTTTGATGAAAGATTTCAAACTTTTCAATACTAAAAGCAAACGAGTCTTGTAATCCTCGATAAGAGTCTGGAGAAAAAGAGTCTGGCATTTAGTATAAAAAGTTTAAGTAAGAAACCAAATTCAGTCCATGACAAATTGAAGAAAAGTTATGACTAATTTTAATTCGGTTCGAAAGAATATGCATAAATATCTAAAGTGAAAAATAGCGCGCTGGTATTATAGGAAGTCTTAAACAGTCTACGGAAATCTATCATTCAATAAAGATGGTTGCAGCATTAGGTCAAAGAAGATATGTAATATTTCTAT
>JBAGKK010311954.1:0-19851 GCA_037177015.1 Euceroptres primus
ATTTGGCACTGAAGAGGGCCCCTAATTGGGCCGAAACGTTTGCCGATCCTTAAAGTTTATTTTACAACTAAGTAGATTTTAAGAAATAGACCCCATAGCCAATGAAATATTATCAACGATTTCATATAGAGGGTCAATGAAAAATACGACATGTCTTCCAACCTGTCACAATTCAATTAATACGTATACTTTATCTGTCCACTACAGTTGACACTAGTGTAGGACGAAAAAACGTTTTTTTGAATTTCAAAAATAAACGGTGCCTAAAAGTTTCTGTATGCTACTAGTCGTTTATCCTGAAAATTTGAATCTGATAAAAAAATAATTCAGCTGTCGCAAGCGTATTGCAGTTTAAAACAGCGAAGAACGTCAAATTTCTTTTATGTCTGATGTATTTATAACTTTTGATTATTTTTATCTAAGAGAATTGGTAACTTATATTATTGCCAATATATTCTGAGTGATAAAGATACAGCATTTAATTCAAAGAACTGCATAATTTTATTTAAACTGGCCAAAAATATCCAAAATTTATGGTTTTTGTCTTTTTAAAGTGACATAAAATCCAGAAAAATTATATTAAAAATCTAAGAAAACCACAAGTTTTTCGGCACGATATGGACTTTAAACTGAGACCAGAAAACTAAAAAAATCTTGATTTTCCACTGAGTTATGACCGAAAATATGCACACATGGTTATTTCGAAAAGTCAAAAATGAGAAATCTAATGGTTTCGTTTTTTTTTTGTCTATTTTTTTTCTCTTCAGACAAATTTCTGTTACAAAAGTTTGTTCTATGTGTTAGTAGAAACATATTGTAAATAAAAAAAGACAGAATAGTAAAAAATAGTGCTTTGTATTAGTTTGCACTGTTTTCACCATTTTTTATTTAAAATATATTCCCACTAATAAATAATACAAACTTTCATGACAGGAAGTTTGCAGAAAAGAAAAGAAAACAGAAGCCGTTAAATCTCTTGTTTTTAATTTTCCTGAAAGAACATGTGTACATATTTTCGGTCATAACTCAGTAAGAAATGAAGATTTTTGGGTTTTCTGATCTCATTTTAAAGCCTATATTTTGCCGATAAACGTGTGATTTTATTAGATATTTAATTTTTTTCTCTGGATTTTAGGACACTCAAAAAAAAATTGTTAACTTTAGACATTTTTGGTCAGTTTTAGTAAAATTATGCAGTTCAGAATAAACTACTAGTAATATACATAAACTTTTAGGCTCCGTTTATTTTTGAAAAATAAAAAAAAAAAATTTCGGCCACCCTAGTAGTCGCTTACTGAATACTTTATAACTCTAATTGTTATATTATTAAGCCATATACACCATCTTTTCGACTACCTGTGCTAAATATTTTACATAAAGTTGAGAAAAAGTTATTATTTTCAAATTATTTTAACGGTACACAGACAGTCCAGTCAAATTAGGATTCCTGCTGGTACAAAACATACAAAACATTTTGCTTAAAATGCTTAGGTAAACGCCCTAATGAAATACCGAAACCCTCCGCTCTGTATACCTATTGCGTAGGGTGTGTCGAAAAAATAATTTATTTTTTTCAGCTCTCACCCCCTAACTTCCTTTCATTTGGTAAAAAATGAATAGTCAAAGAGGACTGGGTTACATAGAGGGTTGTATTGGTAATGTTTGTCAGTATAAAAAATATGATTTCTTTACGGAAAACCTTCGCGTAACAAAACAACTCAAGTAATTTAGAAAGTAGAAAAAAAATTTTCAAACACGTATCAAAAAAGTACTTGAAAACTGGGGTGGAAAGCGGTCAAATATTCAATTGAAGTTTTTGAGTCGTTTCTTAGAATGCTATTATATTTTAACAACTTTTTCTTTGGGTTTTCAAATCGCGTTAGAGTGCATTGGCAGTAATTTCAGGGTCATTTAATGTGAGAAAAATAAATAATAAACCAGTTATTAAGCGTATTTTTGCATACAGGAGCTCATAGTAGCATAGGCATAGAACGTAATAACAGCGAAGATGTTTCATGAACATCAACAGCAGATTTCGCTCTTTCTCGGACTGAAACACTTTTAAAATCGAAGTATATGTTAAAAACTCGAGGGGCTACGCACTGAGAAATCAGGAAATAAAAAAAGCATGAGGGCCAAAATCCTTATAGGATTTCCGCTGGCAGTTCCAAAGAGTGCGCGAATGCCATGAAAACCGACTTCACCTTAAAATAACTCAATTTATGGAAGTGCCAGGATTTCTGAAGAAGTACATGATTCCTCTTGTGATTTTCAGTGCCTCATCCACATGATTTCTCAGTATGCAGCTCCTCTCAAAAAGTGCTGAAATCTGCAGCTGATGTTCGTGAAAGATCATCGCTATTATTGCGTGCTATGCCTATGCTACTATGAGCTCCCGTATGCAACAGTACGTTCAAAAACTGGTTTATTATTTATTTTTTACATTAAATAGTCTTGAAAGTACTAACAATGCACGCCAACGCGTTTTAAAAGTCCACATTCGATCACTTTCACCTCTGTTTTCAAGAACTTTTTGGATACGTGTTTGAAGCATCTTTTTCTATTTTCTAAATTACTTGGAGTCGTTATATTACGCGAAGGTTCTCCGTAAAAAAATCGTATTTTTTATACTGACAAAAATAACTATCATTTTTTCATCCCTTATACATAATCTTCGAAGAGGGCTAACATCATTTTTTTATTCAGTATCTTACGCTCTTTAATCTGAAAAAAATAACAACTACCTACAGTATCGGCCAGAATTGTCAATCCACTTAAAAAAATCGTATTAAAAACATGCCTCTCTTTTTTCGTGGATATCTCCACGATAAATAAAGCTAAAGAGGTTTTTGAAAAAAACAGTTGAAAAGCTTATTAAATTCCGCGTAAAATGACTCCTTGTAGAAGTATTTTTGATAAATAGAGACCGAGTTGGCGTGTGATAAAGACCGATCAATTTTCTGATTTTTGCAAATTTACACTATCCAATTTCAGCTTTCTGCATGCTCTAAGTGAGGTTAGAGGAAAAATTAAATTTCACATATAATAAAGCTTGGAATTTCCCCTTTAAAACTAGACCAAGAAACTTAAAAAATATTCAGTCGTTCTCAAGATATGATTAAATTTATAAAGCTCTGGACGTTCGACTCGACCTGCACAGCAAAGGGAGTTCTTCTCAAAAGCCAGATGTGGCATTTCTCCCACCACTGCTCTATCCTCAGGCTCAGAGAGTTCGGTTGGTAGTGTTTTCATTGGACCAACACATTACATCATGACAGTCAGGAGATGCTGAGGAGAGACCACGCGACATTTCCACCACCCGTGCTCTCTGAACCTGAGGAGAGAGCTGTGGAGGTGGAAATGACCCATCTGGCTTCTGAGAAGATTCGAGAAAAATTCCTGGAATTACCTCCTCGCTGTGCAGGCCTGGCCTATCGCCTCGCAATCAGGACCGAATAGGCGCTTGCCGCCTCTCGCGGCACCATCGTTCACGACTTCTGTGTCTCTTAATGAAATAAAACTCAAGGCTATAATAATTTGTTAACGCTAATTCTTGACACTAAAAATTAATTCTAAAAAATATTAATAATTATAAATAATGCAACAGATTTATAAAAAGATTTTTGGAGGAAGAAATTGAAAGTAATTTATTAAATTAATATACATATTACTTTCAGTTACAAATTTAAATTTAAGTTCAATGAATAAACATATAATTTGCCATTTGTTAATTAATTTTAAAATAAAATAAGCAATAAATTGAAACTGCCTGCTAAAAAATTTTTTTATGATAAAAAATTAATTTATCCTACTTTCAATTACAAATTTAAATTTAATTTGGATTAATAAACATTAAACAATTTATCAAATCCAACCAATCTACCTTTTTAAAATATTTACAAAATGGCTTGGACTTTAAGTTTAAGATAAAATAAAAAAAAATGAAACTGCTAGCTGAAAATTTGTTTATTTTAATTTTGATCGATAAAAATTAAATAAATTATGAAATCGAACTTACAAATTCATAATTTTTTTTAAATATTTGCAAAATGGCTTGGAAAAAGCCATTTCATTTAAAAAATTTTTTACTACAACATTTTTAAGATTTTTAAGCAGTTTTAATTTATTTTTTATTTTATCTTAGAGTTCAAGCCATTTTTTAAACATTAAAAAAATAAATTATAGACTTGTAAGTTAGATTTTTATAATTTATTTAATGTTTATCAATCAAAATTAAAATAAAAAAATTTTCAGTGAGCATTTTCAATTTATTTTTTATTTTAACTGAAATTTGAAGTTCAAGCCATTTTGTAAATATTTTAAAAAGGTATATAGGTTGGATTCAATAACTTATTTAATGTTTATTAATTAAAATTATATTATATTAAATTATATTAAGCAGGATAAATTTATTGTTTATTTTATTTTAAAATCAATTAACAAATGGTAAATTATATTATGTTTTTAAATTCAACTTAAATTAAAATTTTTAACTGAAAGTAATATGTATATTAATTTAATTAATTACTTTCAATTTCAATTTCGTCCTCCAAAAATCTTTTGATAAATCTGTTGCATTATTTATGATAATTATTAATGTGTTTAAGTTATATTTCAAACCTTATGAAGAATAAAGATGTTACTTGGTTTTTAGCCTTTGGTCGTGTAAGGTTATATGGAAAATAAAGAAAGAAGTCCTTATTATTTTTTTTCCGAAACGTCAATGCATTTCGCCATGAATCATGGCCTCATCAGGACTGTCACAAGCATGGAGGAATGACAGTTTTTTCATATAGCTACCTTAGTAAAAGTTATTATAAAAGGAAGAATATCGAACGCTTACTACAGTGACATCTCAAAAAATCGTTATAGAGTACATTTTATAAGTCCTAAGTAGGATACTGTTAATTAAATCGAAGTATAAAATGAGGTTATGTTAAAAACTGTTGAAGGGTAGTTACAATTTAAAATATAATATTTCTTGAAGATATTTTAGTTTTTGAATTTCTGAGTAATACTTTGAGTTACTATAGAGTTAAACTATTGTTTATTTACTATAAATTATCCAGGTTTTGAAAAATAATTAATAATATTTTTTTGCAAATAATTTTTAGCGTCAAAAATTAGGGTTAACAAATTATTATAGCATCGAGTTTTATTTTATTAGGAGAATCAAAAGTCTCGAACGACGGGGTCCCGAGAGGCGCCAAGCGCCTATTCGGTCCTGGTTGCGAGGCGACCGACTCGCTTGAGTGACGGTTCGCGAGTTGATCATCCAGGACCTTGTAAATTTAATCATATCTTAAGAACGACTGAAAATTTTTTGAGTTTATTTATCTGGTTTAAAAGGGGAGATTCCAAGCTTTATTATATGTGAATTTCAATTTTTTCTCTAACCTCACTTAGATCATGCAGAAAGCTGAAGTTGGATAATGGAAATTTGCAAAAATCAGAAAATTACACGGCCTTTCTCACACGTTAACTCGGTCTCTATTTATCAAAAATACTTCCAGAAGGGGTCATTTTACGCGGAATTTAATAAGCTTTTCACCTGTTTTTTAAAAACCTCTCTAGCTTTATTTCTCGTTGAGATATCCACGAAAAAAGAGAGGCATGTTTTTAATACGATTTTTTTAAGTGGACTGACAATTCTGGCCGGTAATGTAGCTTCAATAGTTCTCGAGAAAAATAACCAACTGCCTTTCTTTCAGATTTTTAACCAAACCGTGGTCCTGGGGCTTCAAATCTTTTGGCCCGAGAAAATTTGTAAGTCTATTCAAAAAGGGCCTCGAACTTTTAGAAATAAAGTAAAACCTCCTTCAAGTTCACCTCTTTCATGTCCGTATACCATAAGTCCATGAAGTCCATCGGACTTCATCCGATGAAGTCCATGAAAATTTCCTGCTTTAAGTCCGATTTCCTGTTACGCACCCAGCTCGGTTAAGTGCCGGATCAAGTCATTAGTTCTGCATAGTTACCTAGTTATTTACCAGGTCGTGGCTATACGTATAAGGCTTTAAGAGACTCTGTGACAAACCATTTTGAGACCAGGAAAAGATCAACTGTGGTCTAATTTTGGTATGTACCAGTCAGTTTATACCTGCAGTGCTTTAAGTCTAGTGAAATAGAGCCTAATTTCTGGGGCTAATCTATGGAATCTAATCTAATCTATCTAATCTTTCTCATTCTATCCTTCTTCCGTAATAAACTTTTTCACTTAGGCAACATTTAAAGGGCCTACACTGAAAAATCGCTGGGCAAACCACTCCCAACAGTAGTATCACTGCGCCACCATGCTTCCAGTCTGGCAGTCGGCCCAAAAAGGGAGTGCAGCGCACCCAAAATGAAGGCGCGCGACAGCACATATGTTTGGTGTTGCAGCAGTACGTGCAAAGAGCGCTGCTTACTAGACTGGTTCACAAAAAACTTTTTTTATTTATCGGCGGCCGTATCGCGACAATGTGTTTCTTTGGATGAGAAAATACACTCCTAATTTTTTCAGATTAAAAAAAATTTTTAGAGGTTGTGAGCATCAAATTTACGTAAAAATTAAGATTTGCGTACTTTTCGATTCTTTAAAAAATATACATATCAATTTTAGAGAAATATCTTACGAATAAAAATTGTAGCTAATAAAAAGGACAAAACTCTCATTTTGTTTCCGATTGAAAAATAAATTATTTGGCGCCGGTAAAAGGCATAAAATGTACGATTTCTTACGAACAGACAGATATCAAAGCATAATTGTACCCCCAAACCTTTTTTGTAAGGATTGACAAAATTCTAGGACGTTCCCCATGCAATAGGGAAAAAATATATAATAGATATGAGATGAAAAATTTAAAACCTGAGCACCAGAAAAATATTTAAAAAAAATTTGTTTAACAAGACTTTTAATGGTTTCTCCATCACTGAAATTTGATAAAATACCAAAATACATAAATAGGAGGAAGAAAGAATAACTTATGTTGCATAAAATCATTTTTAAAAATTGTTGCTTATATTCACAAAAAACGTACAGTTGAACAATTTACACTTCTCTTGTGAGGAAAAATGTTATATACTATCATTTGTCTATATTTTCTTATATTCGCAACAAATATACGCTGTTTTATACACTTTACATACGAAAACCTCCCAGAATGGGAGGTTTCAGTTGACATAGTTTTAGTCTTAAAACAGTCGTAAGTTCTAAAACTTAAGACAATACGCGCGCATTGTTAGAAGGCTTAGAACTTACGACTGTTTTAGGTTAAAACTCTTAAAACTAAATCTACTGTAATACTCCCATTGTGGACTAACACTTATACAATTTTGAAAACCGTAATATGAATAAATGACTTTTACTCTGACAGCATAAATAAAACATTTGATAAGTGCATACTTGGTTTAAACCAAAAGTGAGCAATATTGCGCAGTTCATTTGTATGTTTGTTGGGAATATAAAAAAATGATTTTAAATAACATAAGTTATTCTCTCTTTCTCCTTTTTATGTATATTGCTATTTTATCAAATTTCAGTGATGAATAAACCATTAGAAGCCTTGTTGAAGAAATTTTTTTCTTTAAGTATTTTTGTGGTACCCAGGTTTTAAATTTTTCATCTCACATCCATTATATATTTTTTCCCTATTGTAATGAGAGGGTCCTAGAATTTTGGCAATTCTTATAAAAAATGTTCAGGTATACAACTATGCTCTTATATCTGTCTGTTCCTAAGAAATTGTAAATTTTATGCCTTTTACCGACGCCAAATAATTTTTTTATCAATCGGAAGCAAAATAAGAGTTTTGTCCTTTACATCAGGTACAATTTTTATTAATAAGATATTTCTCTAAAACTAATATGTATATTTCTTTTAAAAATCGAAAACTACGAAAATCTCCATTTTTACGTAAATTTGATGCTCGCTACCTCTAAAAATTTTTTTAAACTCTGACAAAATTAGGAGTGTACTTTCTCATCCAAAGGAACACACTGTCGCGATACGGCCGCCGAAAAATAGAAAACAGTTTTTTGTGCAAGCATCACTCCCAACAGTAGTATCACGCGCCATCATGTTCTAGTCTGGCAGTCGGTACAAAAAGAGAGCGCAGCGCACCCAAAATGTGTGCTGCAGAGAGCGCTGCTCACCCAAACTTCTTTCAGTGCATACTACCTAAAGATATCCATTACATTACAAGCATGGTTCATTCCTTAATAAAAGTATGACCAGGTAGAGAGCCTTCAAATTTATAAATAAAAGTGTTTAATTTTGAAATTCGCGCTTTGAAAGTTTAAAATTCATATTCAGCGGATCGTTACGATTCCAGATATATCTAAAATTCGCCATGCAAAGTTTCAAATTAGAATACATCTAACACAACATTCGAAAATAATATTATGAAAAGAATGAAAATAATGTTAGCAATAGTAGTTTCTTTATGCTACTTTCAAGTATATTATAATAAATATGTTTTAAAAATGTAAAATTAGTATTTTTTCATGTATCTCACAAACCGTTAGAGATACGCAAAAATGGATAACATTTTTGGATTCACCATCATTGCGATATACTGTATACATAATAAAAAAGAAACATAAAAACGTAAATGCCGATAAAAACAAATATGTGTTAAGATTTATTTATTTTATCTTGTCAGATGATCTATATTTGATTATATCAACTTTGAAGTTTAGACTAACCTAGTTTATATATCGACCTTGTGCAGTCTACGTGGCAAATTGTAACGTTAGTCTCTCCCTCTCTGTCGGAAAAAGAAAGAATTTTGTCAGCCACATGTTCGATTGGTTTTAGCGAATAAATTGGAAGTAACGAACTGATTGTTGTGTCGGATATGCAACAATCTACTACGGAACTAAATGGAAGCACTTTAATTATAAAAGGTATTATATTCAAATGTTTTAGCACTAATATGATTATGCAAACACGTACTGCACTTGGGTTATGTGTCTCTGAAAGTACCTCATTGTAATATAAAATGTAACACATGATTCTAGCCAGTAATATATGCACTATCAGTTTATTTTCTAAGTGATTTGTACTTATGTTGCAAGCGCCTTTTTTCCTTTGTTTGAGTTCTTTCAACAACTTTGTATTTTAAATATACAACTTATTCTACTAAACTGGTGGATTATTAATTGAAAAGATCCATGAATCCATGAATAATAACATCAAATGTTGATATGAATAAATAAATAATTTTAAGCAATGTAAAAAGGGATTAGCGTCCTTCGGTTTTATGACGGTCAGAGTCGACCGGCAGGACCCAATGCCGATTTTACCTGCACAGGTAAAAATTTTCGTGGTCTGCTGGGACCTATTTCATAAAACCTACAAGTTACATTTTACAAGTACAAGTCTAGGGAATTGTAAGTTGTATTACAAGTGTGCGTTTCATGAAGTCATTGGCACTTTTTACAAACTAAAAGTACGGAAACTCCTTTTAAAAGTAATATCTAGTCGTTTTATAAGCGCTTCGTTTCATAAAGCTCATGACTTGTAGAAAACACTTGTGATTTGTAGGAAAATTTCGGAGGGTGCTTGGGTCTTTGTAAAAGTGATAAAAGTAATTACAAGTAACTTCTATTTAAGTATATATTGATAGTTGTGACCCAGAAAGGTCTGTTTTAGACTAAATGAAAGTGTTTCTATTAGATTCTAAATAGTTACTGATTATTCTTAAGTTTTGAAAGCATTATATAGAGGTATATATTTGAGGTTAATTTAGAGGTTAGGCATAAAATTTACCGGGGATACTGATGCAATACGTACTGTCATACTTGGAGGTTAGCAGCCATGATAAGTTAAGTGCGCATGCGTGCACTTGTAAGATCGCTTGTAACTTGTACGAGATATTACTTGTAATTACAAGTGTACTTAACAATCTTGTGAAACACGAAATATAAATGCTTGTAATTACAAGCTAGTAACTTACTAACTTGTAGACTTGTAATTTTTATGAAATAGGCCCCTGGTAACCATAATGTACCACTTTCAGATTACTTTTAGACCAAGTCTCCTACCTGCTGTGTATACCTATATATACGTGGTCTAAATCTGGTATTTATTTTCATAAGCGTAGGTATTTACAAAATTATTGGTAGGATTATAAAACACTTTTAATAAATATTTTGATAAAATAATTATTTTTCACAAAATTTTATAGGAACCTAAAATTGGGATAGTCTCTTTAATATTTGCACGCTCCTAAAACACGTCATTCTAAGCTTTAGAGGGCGCTACGTTATTTCTCGGACTTGAAGGAGGTTTCCGGTCGATTTTTGAGGTTTTACCTCAAAAGAGGTAAAACCTCTTTTGAGGTAAAACCATAAAAATGTCCACGTGGACATTCTTGCTATAGTATGGTACACTCGTATCTCCCTCTACAGCAAGCAACTAAAAAAGACACGAGTATATCACACTATAGCAAAAATATCCACGTGTATATGGATGGTCCCCTATAGTTATATATAAAGAAGCATATGTCAGAAGAAATTCCTGATATTTTGAGCTAATATCCAACTCTCTAAGTTGAGAATGGTCCAGATGGGCCTTTTTTGAGTAGGATGTTCCAAATTCCGAATTTCGAGAAAATCGCCAATTTAAAAAGTTCCATAACTTTAGAAATGAGCCAATTTTTGATTTTTGAATCTACAGGGTTCGTCTTGGGCTTAAAATGTTAGGAATTAATTAAGATTTATTTCCTATATGTATAATTTTTACCCAACGATATAAGCCCTTTTTAGAGATAGAGTTATAGATTTCCTAGGCCCAGAAACTTTAAGGTTCCAGGACCGCGATATAAATTTTTTTTCAAATCTGAAAAAATTTGATAATTCATTTTTCAGCAAATGAAAGGAGATTTGGTGGTGAGAGCTGAAGAAAAAAGTTTTTTTTTGACACAACCTACTGTTGTGTATATTACACTAACACAAATTTTTCACCGGCCCAATGACAACTGATTCCGATAGGTTATTTTCCGTAGAATCCGAATCTGAAACCGAACATAGTGAATTGGCTCCAGTTTTTAAACATATATAGAGAAGAAACGCGAGTCGATGGACCCTTCTAAGTGGGATGAAATGAAAGCTCGGACCTTGCCCTTCAAAGGTACTAACCCAAAAACCAGATGCTACAAGCTTGGAGTACTTAGGTTTTTATATTTACTAAAATAAAAGGGGGAAAAAAATGTAATTTTTATAGTTTCATCAAGTGTTGACCTTGGAAACGACATCTGCGTATATTTTGATGGTCATTTTCATAATCTGCGTGTCAAAATACATCTGCATACGAGGTCTGAAACAAATCGGATCTAGGTCCTTGTCGTAACTTTACCCAGAGGGGACAAGGGAGGATCAGGTTAGCTAGAATTTTTGTGGACGTTTGGATGTCGTATAGATATTTTTGGCAACAAAAAAAAGGACCTAGTTGGCTAACGGAGGAAATAGTATATGTGGACAGAAAAGTATGTGCTTGAATTGATACGCGTTCCTTTGAAAAAAAAACTGTTCCTAAGAACTCCAAGGTCGTGGCACCTGGTCTTTGCTTGGTGCCTTTCTAGGGCAAGATCCGAGCCTGCATTTCATCCCAAATAGAAGGCTCTATCGGCTCGAGTTCTTTCTCGACATGTGCTCAAAATTTTGAAAAACACGTTTTTTGGAACTTTTGACCTCGTTTTGCTCAAAAACTGGAGCCAATTAACAACATTCGATTTTCGATTCAGATTTTTCGGCAAAAAACCTATCAGAATCAGTTGTCATTGGTCCGGCAATCTTAAATCTATGAAAGTTTGTAAACCTGTGTTATTAATTAGCAAAACTGTACCATCAACTAGAGAAATGACAAAATGAGCGTTTTTTCTTGTTTTGCGCATTGCCAAAAGTCAGATAAATGGTCAGATTTTTTTTGAACTGTTGAAATATCTTAAAGAGTATATTTTGAGGACGTATAGAAAGTTTCATTGGGTAAGGAATATTTCCTTACAAGTTATAAATGCTTAAATTTGTCCTAAAATGAGTTTGGAATCCGGGTTAACTCTAGGACTCATTGTTTGTTGCTAATTATTATTAAAAAAAAAAAATTTTCTCAGATTTCAACCTTGTAGAAATCTGTTTATAAATATTTTAGAGTAATTCTCAAAAAAGGTTTTAACAATTTATTCATTACAAAGAGTAGGGTATATTATTTAATAAAAAATGGAATTAAGTAAAAGTTTGCAAAATTGGTTGATTTTAATTGAAATTTGCAAACTTTTATTGAATTCCCTTTTTTAAAAAATAATATACCTTCCTGTCTGTAATAAAAAATTTTTTAACTTTTTTTTGAGAATTACTGTAAAATATGTAAAGAAAGATTTCCATAAGTTTAAAACCCGAGAAAAGATTTTTTAACAATAATAATTAGCGGATTCCGAAATCAGTTTGGGACAAATTAGGCATTTATAACATGTAGGAAAATGTTTATTTCCTAATGGAACTTACTATGTGTGCTTGAAATATATTCTTGAAGATATTTCAATGGTTCAAAAACATTCTGCTCCTTTATCTGATTTTTGGCACTGCGCGATACAAGCAAAAAAGCTTACTTTGTCCTAGCGTTACCGCAGTTAACTAATAGTTTACAAGATATTAATTAGTAAATTAAGGGAAGCGCGTTTTCTCGGAAGCCTAATGTCACGTCCCATGACGGTAATTAATTATTTATTTATAAACATAGTAAATATAATCATTATGAATATTCGAATTCAACACTTTATTGTAAAACTGTGTCACTCAATGAAATATATGGCTGACAAGCACTAATCTACTCTCAGATCTATAATTTGGCCTACCACGAGCATGTAATCTGTACTTGAATCTTTTGTTTTGCACATTGCGACTCACTTGAAGAAATGGAAAGCAAGCTGAAAGAATTCTCGTTGCGTGCCATCAAAGTCTAAAATTCTGTTTTGAAGCTCGTTTTTTCTTATTACGAGCAAACTAATATTTTTTATTACTCAAAGTCTATTGGGCATCTATAAAACTTTTAAACTCTGTATATTAAATAGCTCATTTAAGTACGGCGCCAATTTCCATTTTAAGTGTTATAAACATAAAACTCAGACAATACCACTAACAATGACAGGTCTCAGACTTATTGGTGAAATTAGAGAGTGCATAATCACCTAGAAGATCATCGGCATCAATACCAAGATCATCAACACAAATCACCTAGCGCACGAGCACCCTAATTATCTTGAGACCTTTTTCTAAAGTCTGTCAGTAACTCGAAATTAGTATTATCAAGTCGACTGTCATCCCTTTTTGCAAATCTACGTCTTTTTAAAACATAAATGTAACCATCGATTGCAACTTATTAAATAAATTTCATCTTAAATTAAATGTAAGTTTTCTCATTGAGATCCTCATCCCCGTTTGAGATCTTTAATTAGAGCTCAAACAAAACGAGGAATTAGGGTCATTAAAGGGTATGATTTGTTAGTTGTGACGTAACACTAAGCTCAGATCAATTTTCGTTGTTGTAAAAAATTATTCGATCTAACTTTTATTATTGGATCTTTGAAGTGGATAGTCCAAAGTATTCAAAACAATTTTTTTTATATTGAAAATTAAAGAATGACGGAGTTGAGGAGGGATCGATTTTTTTTTTAACCAAAAATACTTTTTGGAAAAAATATCTGTCGAAAGTTCACTTCGTGAATCACCTATGAGATAGTAACCCTACGAGGAAAACTACTTTTCAGATTTAAAAAAAATTTTTTGTACTTTTAACAACAAATTATTATAAACAATAATTTTTTCTTATAATTACAGCCATCAGAAAAATCTGAAAATAATAAATGTAACCGTTAACTTGGAAGGATGTCAATTCTTTTTTTCTAACCTTCTACGTGCAAAACTTTTGTTTGAAAAAAATATTATTTAAATAATTTTTATAAACAATATTACACAATTATGCCAAATTATGACAGAATGTTTTTTTCTAAATTTGGGAATAATATCTGGAATACGACAGTTTCAAATAGTACTTCTTTTCATCCAATTTTTTATTCCAGATAAAAATTTATTAGTTTATAAAAATCTATAAAATCGTATATTTTTATATCAAAAACATTAAACAATTGACAAAAACTTTAAATAAGTTCTTCGCCTTCCGTTATCAATTTACTGTTAAAGTTAAAAGTTTTTCAAAAAAATCCTCCGGCATTATTTATATTTCATAATAATTTTTTAGTACCTTCAAAGATATATTTTTTTCGAAATTTTCGTGTTTTCCTCTCTTAGTCGTAAACTGACTTTTATATTAAAAAAAACGATTCCTTGTACGTAATTTACGAGAATGAAAGTAAAACACGAAAATTTCAGGGGAAAAAATATTTTTGAAGGTACACAAAAAGCTGTTCGAAATATCGAAAAATTCCAGAGGATTTTTTTGTAGAACTTTTTAAGAGCAATGACTTTTCTTTTTGACCCGTTCCTAAAAGTATTTTTAGTTTACAAAGAACTCATATACGAAGTTTTATGCTTTCTTAACAATTTGAGCCCAATTTGGAAAATTTTCGAAACAGCAGTTTTAGCTTCATTTATACACGGAAAGAATTTTGGTACAGCAAATGCACCACCTATAGTACAGCAGCAGTACCGTTGGCTCGGCACAACTGATATACCGATTTTGGTGCATCAGACGTGCCAAACCTTCCTTTCGTATATGTACGGCTCCTGTGCCTTCCAGGACGTTTGCTATCTCAAAATGACGCATCAGCCGTGCCAAACGAATGGACAAGATTCGTCCTAGCGTTTAGCACTGCTGGTATGCTAGTAGGTACGTCTGCTGTGCCGAAATTCTTTCCGCGTACTTATTTTTTAAACAATAACTTAAAATATTTTTAAAAATTAGAAATAAAAAAACATTGAACGAAAAAAAATACTATTTCAAACTGTCGTGTTCCAGATACTATTCTCAAATTTAAAAACATTCTATTATAATTTGGCATAGTTGTGTAATATAGTTTATGAAAATTATTTAAATAATATTTTTTAACACAAGTTTTGCACGTGGAAGTTTCTAAAAAAATTGACATGTTTGAATCTGAAATGTTTAAATCTCTTAGGCGATTCACCAAGTAAAATTTCGACAGATTTTTTTACCAAAAATTATTTTTGCCTACAAAAAAATCGGTCCCTCCACTACTCCGCCATTTTTGGATTTTAAATATAAAAAAAAATGTTTCTGAATACTTTGGACCATTTATTTCAAAGATCAAATACGGAAAATTAGATCGGATAATTTTTCATAACAACGAAAATTCATCTAAGCTCAGGCTTCCGAGAAAACAGGCTTCCCTTAATTAAAAAATTAGTATCTTGTAAACTACAGTCGCAAAGGATTCGCTTAGGGATCATTTTCAATCGTATTTTGTGCTCTAAAAATCGAGTCCAATACATTTTTTATTTATCTCTCAACCTGGAGAAAAAATTAAAGCAAACGTAGTGGAAAAACTGAACACCCGCGTAGAAATGCGGGTGATTGCGGGGAAATGGAAGTATGGGTGAAATGATTGGTTCAATCACATTTTGTTCACAGTTTGGAATTTGTTTGTTTCATCAGTGAACCTTTTCTCAATTGCTTTAAACCAGTCTTTGTTTTGCCTCTTTTTATTTCGGTAGGATTTAATCAGATTTTCGTACTTCTTATGATATGCCACGATCCTCTCAACTACTGTTTTATGAGAAGCAGCACGGATTGATGCTTTCTCATTCAATAACAAACTGCTAGTTGCGACTCTTTTGACCAGTACCACGAAAAGTGCTTTTAATGACTGCTCTTCTACTTTGATGAGCTGATACTTTTCTTCAAAACAGGCTCACAATACATCTTCACCGGTTGGAAGCAGATTAGAAGACAAGCTTCGTGGAGCTCCAAATATAGGGCAATCAAAGGAATGTCGAGTAATGTGGGATGACATCTTTGATAGAAAAGTATGGAATAATATGCCAAATTGCCGAGCCAGAGCTAGCTGGTTTTCCTAAACAACCAAAATCAAACACTGAACGACAACGGAAAAAACCAATTAAAACAAAAAAAAAACACCAGCCAAACCTAAACCAACAAAAATTGAAAATAATTGAAGAACAGAAGACGAGGACAATAACCCTAGTCCTTTATTATCCTCTGTAAGAGAAACTAAATCCAACGAAACGTTCTGCGATTGAGGCAAGATGCTGTTGATAACAAGTGAGGAGCGGCGGACCGCTTGACGGTCGACTCAACAGACGACGTTTTTCAACTATTTAAAAGAAGCGAGGAACGAACAACAAAAGTTCTATATCTTGACGTGTGCCAACCTGCAAGTTTTGGGCGGTTACGTCACTCGTCAACTGTTTTGCCGTGTTTTGTAAGAAAGCCGGATCTACATTTGAAATTTGGCTTCCGATTTACAAATGTTTTCAATGTATTTACATGGAAAACAATTGCGACTTAAGTCACAAATCCGAAATTTAGATCCTGCTTTCTTGCAAAGCATGGCAATTTTGCAGCGTTATTAGTATTTCACAAGGAGAAGATCAGAGCTGGTGTTTTCTGTTTTGATCCATACTTTTTGTAAAGAAATATTATAGCCCCAAAGTAAAGTTGTGAAATTCCTAGAATCCAATATTTGGTCAGTTTTGAGAAAAACGGCTTTAAAAAAATTGTCACTGGTTTTATGGACTTGAAAAAGCAGTCTCCCAAGTGGCCGAGTAGCTCAGCGGTTGAGCACCCGATTTGTGTGCAGAGGCTGCGGGCTCGATTCTCGGGAGGTAATTCGCTCTCCTACATGGTAGGCGCACAAGCTGATAATAATAAATAAATCCGCAAGGTGTGCGCACTCAGGCTGTACGACGTGCAGCACTTGCCATCATGCCGCACGGGTTGTGCGCACACTGGAAGGAAATGCACTTTTTTCGTTCAAAAATATACTGAGCCTTCAATTCTGGTGTGATTTTTAATCTTTTTTTTTAAGGGGTTAGGGTCAGTCGCAAGGCCAAAAAACGATTTTTTAAAGACTTTTTTTTGAAAACAGGTTTTATTACTTATTGACAAATGTTCTACAGTTCGAATAATACACATTTCAAGAAGTTACAGTAATTTTGTAAGGTAAAAATATCAATAAACAAGCAAGTTATAGTCAATCTTCCAGAGGTCCAAAAAAAAAAAGGTGTTTTGCGGTGCGCATCGTAACTCATGACTGGATCATCTGAAACAAAAAATACAACGGGATTAGTTAAAAACGATATTCCCTTGTACTTGAACAAAGAATTAAGTAAAAATTTTTATTTTCAAGAAAATGGCGGATGTGTGAACACAACATTTTTACTTTCCTTGAAAAATCGCTCATTTTTCGGTTAAAAAAAATTATAAATTAAAATATCGATCGTTTAAGTACTTCAAAATTATGATAAAAATAACTGATTAAAATTTGGTAATGATCAGTTGAGCCATTCTGGAGATATGAGCACCGACTTCAAAAACGTTGTTTAGAGAAAAACGCGTTCAAAGTTGTATGGTTTAAAAAGAAATAAACTTATAAAATAAAATTTCGATTGTTCAAGTACTTTAGAATTATGTTTAAAAAACTAGTTAAAATTTGGTAATGATCGGGTGAGCCGTTCTAGAGATTTTAGGCGCATCGACTTCAAAAACGTGGTTTCGACAAAAGAGCGTTTTAGTATAATTTACACGTTTGAGTATGATTTAGTCGTACGAAAAATTTTCTTTTCAACTTACATTGAGTCGTCAATTCCAGGGCCATATAGAGAACCTTCTTCTTCGAAAGAAGCTTCATGGGCAGCGATTTGTTGCTGTCTTCGAAGCATTCTAGCCTCTCGAGTGTTCTGCTGCGCACGGGTTAAAAAATTGTTTTCGTTTTTTTGGTCTACTCTTACAAAAGTACGTTTTCTTTTTAGCTTCTCTTGATATTTTATTATTTCCCATTTTGAGCAAATAATATTGAAATAAGCAACAACCACTTTACGATACAAAGCAAACAACTCGACGTGTGGACAGCTCAGCGTTCAAAGTTAAACTGGGTCAAGCGACAGACCACTCGAGGAGCCTTCGGTTAAAGTCGTGTATCTTCGTAAGTTATGCTCCGATTTCGATACAATTTCAACACAACATTTTTGAAATGTTGTACTTTCAGAAAATGCAATAAAAAAAATCGATTTTTTAGAAACCCTGACTGACCCTAACCCCTTAAATCAAAGTGCATTAAATTCTGAAGAGCTTCGCGGTCAGCACTTTTTTATTTTTACGCTTTAATAAACTTTATATTGTCTTAAATGAATGTTTGGGGACCCACAGAATACAAATAATTTGCTTATTATTCCGTTTAATTGTTATAAACAAATTTTATGAACAAATGAACAAATTATTATCGGTCAAAAATTTTTCTTTTTGCTAAAAGTGCTTCGTATTAATGTAAAAATGACATTTAATCACAAAAATAATTAACAATAAACATTGTTATAAACAATTCTTGTGGCAAAATATTTAAATTTGAGGCTTCTTCAAATTATAATTCCCTTCAATCGCCAAAAAGATTTCAGGTGTTCCTTAAAATAATAAACTTTAATAGTATTTAATAAAATATAACAATTTCAATATTTATAAACAAATTAGATAAACAAATTCAAAATTTTGGCCCTTTCGCGTGAAAAAAATTGTAGCACTGGAAATGTTTTAAACTATTGGACGAATGACTACTAGTCACAAAAATATTTAAAAAGTTAACAATCACCATTGTTATAAAAAATTCTTGTGACAAAATATTTAAATTTAAGGTTTTATCAAATTTAAATTTTCTTCGATCACCAGAATGGGTACAGATATTCCTGAACATAAGATATCTTTTATAATATTTGGTAAAACGTAACAATCTGAATGTTTATAAACAATTAAGATAAACAAACTTCAAATTTCGGCAGTTTATTAACTTTTAATTTAATAACTTTCAATTGTTTTAATGTTCTCTTTCAGGAATACATGTATTGGACTAAGAGTTTTCTTTTCACAGTTCTATTCTTTTCTACATTACATTATATTTATTTCCTTTATTTATTCAGTTTTATAATTCTGGGAGTTTGTGTTATTAATAGATGTAAGTACTAATTAATTTTAGGCCACTTTAAAACAGTTTCTTGTCTTTAATATTTATCACGTAAATGGTTTTCTAATAAGGCAAAATGGATACTTTAAAAGTTCTCAAAAAGACCCTATCCGATTTTTTGATTTCTAATTGCAATGGAGGTGTTAAAATCATTAAACCATGATCTCAACTCTTATTTCAAAAGAAAATGGCACAGTTCATTATTTATTAAAATTTGTTTCGACAAAAAGTTTGCAGATTGATTGAACACATATTTTATAGAGGAATTTGAATCTGAAAGTAATGACAAATGTTCTACTTCGACAAAACGAAGGAAATTAATGGATATCCGGGAAAAATATACTGACATAGAAATAATAGAGGCTTTTTTACTCTCGCTGAATCTATGTGATAGGAAGAAAGTACCAGAATTCATGAATTCAATTTTACCTCCCGATGAAAATGAAAATATGAATGATTGACCGATTCCTTAAACATCAGAAAAGCTTTGGCGTTAATAGAGGAAGCTGATTTGTCTAAAAGTCAGTATCACATGATTCATATGCAGGCAAAAAAGAGAAATGCTGACCCAGCATACGACAATTTGGCAGAAGTTAAATAAGAATGTTATCCACATTTGATTTAAGTAACGGAAAAGGGTTTTACAATCGGATTGAAATCTTTATTAGATCATACGATATCTCGGATTTTTAAAGATCGTGAT
>JBAGKK010312055.1:0-19848 GCA_037177015.1 Euceroptres primus
GTAACCTGTCCCCAAGTACAGATTCACAAACTAAAATTGCGAAATAATGACAGCAAAATTTTATAAATGATTGATACCCATACGAGTCATTTGTATAAAGTTAAAGAACCTAAAAATTAGGAATAGGGATAAATATTTTAGATTTAAAGATGACTATAAATGTTTAGAAGTCTGTTCCTGAAGTTTCATGTCGACTTATTGTTCGCAGTTTCCAAAAATTCTGGAAATTATGTACTGTACGATTTATAACAATGTCCACTCGGTAATCCATTTTAAAAAGTATTAATTAAATAAAAATATAATAAAAAATCTGGAGGCATAGTTAAATAGAGTGCAAAAAAATAAATTTTTACAATATTTTTAAAATTTTTTATCTCTACTCTACATATTTAAAAATAATTTTAAAATTTATTTTTCTGCATTTATTGAATGTCTACTCGGTAACCTTCCTAACATGTAAATTATTTATCTCCACTACGAAAATGATTCTTGATCTTTTAAATTGGTGTTTTCGTTTTATTTTGGATCACAATGAATGGCAAAAAATACTTTAGCTAGTTCAGAGAAGATTTTTTTTCAAAAAATCGATAGGTCTTTCACAATTTTTTAGTAACGACCCTTATACAATTCAATTTTGGGTGATAGTTAAATATTAGAATTTGTGAAGAATATTTGTGAACTTTAATGCTTATATTGTTGTTTAACTAGTATAAAATGAGCAGGGATTAAGTTTGCAAATTAAGTTTGCAAATTAAGCAAATTTAAGTTTGAATTTTCAAGAAACTTCTAACAGTGCAGATCTTAGCGTTTAGTATTTTTTAATTAATCGTTTTGGTATCGGTTTATTTTCCTAAAGTTTCATCTTTCTAGTTTCGATTTTAGTATAGTAAATGAAGCCTTATTGTTTTCAAGAAAAAAGTGAAATGTTTCTGAAAATACTTGGAATAATAATTAACCGTGAAACAGTTTAAAAATCTAGATAATTACAAAAATGTATAAGAATTTTAAAGAGTTTTTATTTGGGTTCATAGAGTAATATATAAAATATAAAATAGTTTTTATATTTAGAGATTAGTATTAAAAATACATAATTATGTACACTTTACATACGATATAATGAAAAACCAAATTAAAGTTCCCATTCATGGGAGTTTTTTTTTACTTCACCATGTTTCTGTTTAAAATAAACTTTTGTAGAATTACAAACATCTGTCAGTGCTTAATTTCTTGGAAATCAAATTTAAAGTATATTTAATATTATAAAAGATAAGAACTTCCAAATATTGAATAGTCTGAATGCTTCTTTTTATTTTATTTGGTTGTTCCTTTATTATACTTAATTATTAATTGTGCAATTAATTTTTAATTTCAGGCTGTTGCATTCCTTGCTTTGGTAGCCGTCGCTTTTGCCGACGAGCCAGCAGCTGCTGCACCTATTTCAAAGCTTGAACAAGTTGAACCAGAGAAGAACGAAATTGAAAAGGATGCTGCTAGAGATAAGAGAGGAACAATTCTTACCACCTACACAGCAACTGCACCAATTGCATACACTTCTTACAGTGCACCAATTTCATACAGTGCATATCCTTCTCTCCCATATGCCTATTCATACCTTCGCTCTTACCCATCATATGTGGGATACAATCCCTACAATGGTGGATATATTCTAGGATAATTCAGCCTTATTCGACGGAATAATTTAGAATTTGCCATATGAAACGCTTTTCTTGATGAAATGTACATTCTTTTAGTGACTTCGGTAATACCATTTTGTTCTTAATCTGTACAAATCATTCTATGTAAAAGCTGACTGACGATTTGATCATCAATGATACTCTTCTTATTCATCTTGTAATTTGTTTCGAAATAAATAAATGCATTTAAAATATTACAATTTTGTTTTTATTTATTAGGATTCAAAATTGATAAAGCCCTGAAAACAATTTTCGTTTTTATTTATTAGGATTAAAAATTGATGAAGCCCTGAAAACAATTTTTGTTTTTATTTATTAAGATTAATAATTAATAATAAATTATTAATAATAATAATAATTAATTAATAATATTGATGAATAAAAATTGATGAAGACCTGAAAACAGAAATTATAGTACGAAATCCCTGAGGTGTAACCATTGTTTCTAAAATGTTAATTAATTTTCATTAAATAATAACTGTTTGAAAAGACGATTTTTCGCTCAATCAAATAAAAAATATAATTCTGTAGAATTATTATGAACAATTGCCAACTCTGTGCCTATGGAAAATTTGAAAAGTATTTCAGAACTGAAATTTCACAAGTTCCTGAGATTTTCCCAAATAGAATTCAGATAGAGACAAAATAGAATATAAAAAAGTATTTCAGAACTGAAATTTTACAAGTTCCTGAGATTTTCCCAAATAGAATACAGATACAGACAAAATAGAATATAAAATTCTATGCTCGAAGTGCTAACAATGAGTAATGTGAATTTTAATTTGATTCCCTAAGCGAAATCCTTTTTTATATTCAGAAAACGGACGTTCTTGAAATAGAAAATAGACAAGTTAGTCTAGACACAGGAGAACCAGGAACCTATTTAAATTACAGAAACTTACATATTTTAAGTATGAAGATATAAGATAAAAGAATACAGAGTGTCCACGCTGGGGCTTATTAAAAAGTATGCAACCCGGCATACGGGGCCTTGAGAATAGTATTGGCTTGTAAGATGGGTTCCATACATTTTGGTAAGTCCCAACGTGGGCATCTTGTATATTGCCACGATATATTTATAGAGGGAGGAATTATTTTTACATTTTCATATGACTGAAAGAATACTTTATATGTCTTTTATTAAGACTATCTTTATATAATAATTAAAATTACAATTTTTTATTATTAGTTTTCACACTAATATAAAAATGTATTGTTATTTGCATTTTCCATGTTACTAGACCTGTGACAAATGTTTTAGAAAAAAATCCTGATGATTGGTAATACTTAGATATATTACGTATTCATACAGAGTGTATTATGTGCAATATTCACAGCTAAATTATAGCTTATTTATTCTAGAATAAGTCTCAAGATTAAAGTTCTTGTCGAGGTCAAAATATTACAAAAAGAAAATAGCATATGTGCGATACCTAATTATTGTAGAAATTATCAGCTTGAGCACATTAGTCGTTGTGTTTCGAAATTTGAGTACGAATAGTATGTAAAAAAGTTCCCTTTGTACTATTGTTATTGTTATGATATATGTATAGCAAATATAAAAAAAATATTGAAATATAAATATATATATAAATATTAATATAACTATAAATATAAATATAAATATAAATATAAATGAAGGGTGGCACGCCCTTCATTTATAAAAAATGATGGTTAATCCTAATTAATCATCATTTTGCTGATTTTTCAGGAGCGAGAAAAAAAAAGAGAGAGAGAAAAAAAGCAAACTTGCTCTCTCGAGATAAATTAATACTGAATTGAAGCGTGAAAAGTTTCATTGGGAACTGTTATTAGGTTCCGAGAAAATGGAGGAAGTTAATTTTTTTCGCTCGGGGCGCACATTTTCTCAAATTTGGCCAGTGATTAAAAATACAATTTTCCATTTAGCAAGAAACACAAATTTTATTTCTAGTTATTGAGTTGCTGAAACGACACAAAAAAAGTTTTATTGGAAAATGTCATTAAGTTCTGAGAAAATGGTTGGGTAATTTTTCTTTTGGTTCCAGATACACGTTTTTTCAACTTTGGACGCTGATTAAAAATCCAATTATCAATTTAAAAAAAAACCAAAACTTGCTACCGAGTTACTGTAATATAGAATTGAGGCATGAAAAGTTTGATTGAAAAAAATCATTGAGTTCTGAGAAAATAGTGGGGAATTTTTTTTTCCGGTCCCGGCGCATATTTTCTCAATTTTAGGCCACATCTTATTTTCAATTCAAAGACGCAGAAGCAAAGTAGATTTGGAGCTATGGAGTTACAAAAGGTTAAAAAATGTTGCAAAGGCTTGAAAAAACTTGAGCAAAAATGTTTTAAGGAATTGAAAAAATGCAAAAAAAAATTAAAAATTGCATAAAAATTTTAAAAATGAAAGTATAAAAAATCTTTTAGTGAGGATGTATTTGAATTATTCAGAATTATATTCTAAAAATTATATTTTAAAAATACTACCTAATAATCTCATTTTTTTAAAAAATGTCGGTTAATCCCTTATGGCGTGCCACCCTTAAAATATAAATCAAAAAATATAAATCCAGAAATTATATAAATTCATATAAATGAAGAATAGGATATTTAAAATGTCTTCTAATATTTTGAAAACATCGGAATATTTTTATAAATAGACGAAAAATACTCTTTCACGTAATTTAGATTGTGTAATTCGAATTGTTTAGAAAAAAACTTACTAAAAATAATTTTTTAAGCATCTATCCTGAGCAGTATGTTAAAATGTTTACGTGTCTCTAGATTGGATTGCCAGGCAGTAGGCGTTCATAAATATAGACAATATTTATCCTTGTTAAGTGCAAAAGCATAATACATTTGTTTAAAATTAAAATTTTTTATATACAAAATAATTATATGAGAATAGTTGTGCAAAATGTTAATTTGTTTAAAATCAACATTTTTTATATAAAAATAATTACCTATATAAGAATAATTTTTAAACCATTAATTTATAAAGTCACATTTTAAAATAATTATCATTCATTTTTCTCAACATTTTAAAATAATTATCATTCATTTCCCTCAACATTTAAAAATAATTATCATTCATTTTCCTCAATAGATATATAGAGATCATGCCGATCAATTTTATCTACTTAAATTGATACAGTGCGAAGATTTATCAGTTTGACATATTAGGAATATCAATGATGTAGATATATTTAGGTATATTTTTAATATATTATGATCATTAATCTCAATCAAGTTTATTAAGGGTATGTGATACATAATGACGTGACGAATTACCCACCGATTTTTTATTTACATTCAGCAGGTTTATTAGGAGAGAAATGCATATATAATGCTAAAATTTTTGAAAATAATAAAGAATATATTTAGGCATCGATGTCTGGTGCGTTTCAGTTTTTATTATTTTGAAAAAAAATTTTCCAAAATAATTTTTTTTCAAAATAAAAATTGAAACGTACCAGACATCGATTCTTTGATATATTCCTTATTATTTCCATAAATTTCAACATTATATTTGCATTTCTCTCTTAATAAACCCCCTGAATATAAATAAAAAATCGGTCGGTAATTCGTGACATCATTATGTATCACATACCCTTAAAAAGACAAATCTATTCGTCATTAGTTCTACAGGATTGAGCTTCTGAAAGCGAAAGGTATTCAATATGAAAACATGAAATACCCTGATTTTTATATTCGTAGGATTTAAATTATATACTTAATGCAAAACCAGTGAAAGTTAAATGACATTTCCTGAACATATTTTCATTTTATTTCATCTTATTTTTATTTTAAATTCCGGAACACGTAAAATTTATAAAAATAATTACTGAAATAAGTACTACATTTCTTGTAAAAAGTTTTTTTATTTCAATTATAAATAAACCAGATCTGTTTAATATTAAATGAAATCCTGTTTCCCACTTCAAATTTCACTAAGTGGAAGAAATGTAAAAAATCTCATGTAAATATTGACATACTTTATAGATAATTCTTTATGAAAATATTAACAATTGCTAACAATAATGGACTCCAGTTTCTTTTCAAGTTTACGTAAATTTCTAATTGAATCAATCGAATTATTATTGCAAACATTAAATAAATAAAAATACTTTTCTACTTCTACTAAAGATCAATCAAACCATCCAAGTATTTGTCATCCCTTTAAAAGTTGTTCAGTACATGAAATTTTTCACAGTTCCTATTGGTATCTATGAAAGAATTAGAGAAATTATTTACCGAATTCGTAGAACTAATATTTTGTTACAAAATTATATGACTCTTTTGAGGAGCTCCTGTCAGTAAAGCGATTGACATGATATTTAAGATGCCTTAAAACGCTGCAGGTGTATGTAGACATCCTGAACACCTCATTCATCCATTATCGAAGAATTTTTACGTAGACGTTACACAATAGGAATATTTCTTTATAGATGAGCTCTTATTCTGTATTCCTCAAGACTTGGAGACTCCGAAGACTTTCACTGAGATCCTCACAAGTTGCACGTGCCAAGAATGATATAAAGTCATTACACTCGTTCAGTGCACTGGCATGAAGTCTCCTGGAATTTTATAATATTTACCTTCAATCCCACTACTTCTATTACGATACACCTTATTCAATAATCCATGATAACAGCAAATTTTTAAATTAAAATTAAGTTGAGAATCCGACATTAAAACAGGAAGTTTGCATTTATCACACAATTATTTCCTGGAACTTCCAAAGACCAAAGACTAATTATTCCATCGCAATTTTCTCAGAATTATTTAGAAAGGTTTTCTTGCTTAAATTAAAATTATGGTTGACATTGTCAAAGTCATATAACAAAACAGTAGTAATCAAAATATTCTAAGAGATGAACTCCAAGGTTGGTTTGATTCAATTACTATTTCATTATTTTAGATATTAGCAAAATATAATATCTAGTTTCTTGAATTGAAAAGGAATAATGATCTTTTACAAGGATTCTGAACATTGGAATTAATTCTAACTGACGGAATATTATAATTTTAACTTTCATCAAAAATCGGACACACGCTTGACGATTTAAAATGATGATTATATTGAGTGTTATTTATTGTGTTATTATTTAGAAAGGTTTTCTTGCTTAAATTAAAATTATGGTTGACATTGTCAAAGTCATATAACAAAACAGTAGTAATCAAAATATTCTAAGAGATGAACTCCAAGGTTGGTTTGATTCAATTACTATTTCATTATTTTAGATATTAGCAAAATATAATATCTAGTTTCTTGAATTGAAAAGGAATAATGATCTTTTACAAGGATTCTGAACATTGGAATTAATTCTAACTGACGGAATATTATAATTTTAACTTTCATCAAAAATCGGACACACGCTTGACGATTTAAAATGATGATTATATTGAGTGTTGATATGTGTAACAAGTATCCGTAACAGTGTTGCTTAAGTTCGATCGATGAAAGCCGACAAGAAAGTCTATTGTAATTCGTAGATGGTCGTGACCCAACTGTATTTATACATGTGCAGGTATGGCCGTCTCCTTAGTCGATGACGACCTGTCGGACCTTGAAAACCAAATTTTAGCACTGCAAATAAATGTCAAGTTTCGGTGAAAAACGAAAAAAATAAGTGAAATAATTCCCAGTGTTGTGTGAAGTGGTTCGGGGATTATCATATATTTAATAAAATGAAGCTTTCTTCGGTGAGAATTACCAAATAACATGGATATCATTAATTATATGTTACAAAACAGAAAACTTAAATTCTCTCTCAAAAATTCTTAAATTATTTATTCTAATATTTACAAATTATCAAAGATTTAAGTTAATATGTTTTATTGCTATATTTTAGCAATAAAACATATTTAGCTTGAAGTAATTATAATTATATAGCTACTATTATATAGCTACTAAGTAATATAATTGTATAGCTACAAAGTAATTATAATTATATACAATTTTACATGAGTCTTATTTTTATTTTATAGATAACATTCTTTTTTCTGGTCGGAATATCAATGGTTTTGTCGAGCTCTACAAAGGGTGCGAACGAAACTGATATTAATACCCTCGAGACTGTGGATTTTGGTGAAGTTGAATCTGACAACAAATCCGTTGAGGCTCAAAGAAAGAGAGACTCTGGATATACATACAAAAAACCCATTCGATTCAACAGACCTCGTTTTCCTTCTGGATATAGGGGAAGATTTTCAAAACACTCTAATCAATTGAATCGTCCTTTCAATCAATATGGTCCACCATCTACTAGTCAAGAGCAGAACAATCTTAATCAGCAACGACCTCATAATCAATATCGTCAACCAAATCAGACCCCCTCTGATAATTTACAAAATCAAGGAATTCCTAATCCAATCAGAAATTATGAATTTGCCGATCCAAGTCCAATTGCAAGTCAAAACAACGAACCTTTCCGCATTGGTACTGCTAATTATCTGCCTCCAAAGAATCAAAATCTGCCAACTTACTCTGCTCCAAATGCTTTCTCCAATTCGCAACAAGAATCAACCCAAAGTCATCAGAATCAACAAATAAATAGTCAAAATTTTGTTCAACAAGATTTTCAAGATCAGAGAATTTCCGATGCAGCTTTCTTCCTGACCCAAAACGCTCAAACGTTGTCACAACTTTATGGAGCACCTGCACCCAATCAAGAATATGCTCCAAACAATGAATATCTTAGTGAAACTTCGAATCATCAGCAGAATTTTCAGAATAATCGAAATTCCCAAACCGAGAATATTCAAGGCTCTCAGGGATCTCAAGGATTTCCAGGACCTTTGCCTTCTTACGCCTCTGGAATATTAAACTCTCAGCAAACTCTTGAAAATATCCAGTCTCTAGAAAAAGACAGACTAATCTCTCAGCTTCGCCAGGCTCTGGTAAACCAAGCCCCGTTTCAAAATTCGGAATCTTTAGGAAGAAATCCTCAAACTCCAGATAATATTCAACAACAGGCTGGAAGTGGACCAACGAATCCAGGTGGTCCTCAATTGGTGAGTCCTAGTGTGTTTGGAGGTGAACAAACTGCCTTTGGTCACGTACCTTTCTTATCTGGGTCTGCCATCAGTCCTCCAGGGTTCGGGCTGGGCTACGGTCTCTCAACATCTGGTCAAGTACCAACAACACCAGCAACAATTCCTCAACCTCAGGGACCAATAGGGGGTGCTAGCAGCTCATCAGGGTCAGTTGCACCAGGCTCATTTGCACCAGGGTCAGTTGCACCAGGGTCAGTTGCACCAGGACCAGTTGCACCAGGATCAGCTGCGCCAGGATCTTTCTCCCCATCCTTTTCTCCAGGGTTTCCTCAATATAGTACCTATATTCCAACTCTAATTCCTGGAACTAATTTTGTGGCGAACGTTCCAGCCTTTGGATCTGGATTTTTAAGCCCCAGCTCGGTCAACATTCCAAACCATCCAGCCAGTTCTTCTCCAACTCAATTCGGAATTCCAATTCCAAATTTCTCCGGACAGAAGCCAGTTTCTGGAACTCCTACTTTGACCATATCACCAGCTTCACCTAGTAGTCCTGGAATTCAAATCTTGGGACCAGGTCATCCACTTTCTGATCCTGTTAAACCTGTTCATCCAGTGAGTACTCCTGTTCATCCTGTGAGTACTCCTGTTCATCCTGTGAGTACTCCTGTTTATCCAGTGAATTCTCCAGGTCAGACAGTTTTAAATCCAGTACATCCAGTGCATCCAGTGCATACAGTTCATCCAGTCCATCCAGTTCATCCAATTGCGAATCCATCTCATCCAGTTGCAACTCCAGTGCTTCCAATTCGACCAGTTACAGCTCCAGCATATCCAGTAGTGACACCAGTGCATCCAACATATGGAGTTCAGCCAAGCTTCGTGAACTCTTTATTCATAAAACCCTTGAAGCCTGTATTCCCTGTTTACTACTATCCAAACGTACCTTTTCAGCTTCAAAAACCTGCTTCAACGACACAACCTTGGAATTATGCACCTACGTTTCAACAGAATAAATCTATTTGGAAGTGATAATTAGCTTTGTTACACTAATTTTAACTAAATTGTTACGAAGTATTATTGACTTCATATTTGCACCTTGTCCTCTATGCAGGGGTTGTAAATACATGTTATATTTATTATTTTTTAATAAAAGTGTATTTTTGCTCTACTTGTTATACTTTGTTCTACTTTGTTCTACTTTGTTCTACTTCTATTTCTAGGTTCTTCTTCGCATTCTTTTTATTCTTCTTTCACAATTTTCAAGAAACGTTTTTAAGATAGCAAGTATTAGCAAAACTATTTTATTATCGCTAAGAAGATAAGATTCTCCAATCTCTAGTATAACCCCCCTCTCTCTTCCCCACCCCTCTCATCTTTAATTCAATGCATTAATGTTTATTAAACTGATGAAATATACAACTGTTGCAATATACAATTTTTGTATTATCAAATATTTTCTAGGCTGTAGAATCACAATTGTTCTTATTTGTATCTTTCGTTTAACGTTAAAGTTAATGTAATTTGTATAGACTACGTTGTATTTTAATATAGAAGAACAAGTAGCTTGCACCATTTTTTCTCCGAAGCTTTAAAGATATGCATGGAAAGTAGAAGTTTAAGAAAATAAATAACTGGTACTTCCGGCAATCTGAGAAGAACTCTCACTCCAAAGGAAGTTGGTAGACGTGAATTTATATACAGTACGCTGGACTGTCTTGATCCTGACCTCGAAAGTAGTTGATAATTCTAACCGCGGTCGCAAAGCTGTGTTACCGGAGTATTCTGAGCATACATATTACTGTAAACGTCAGTATAGAGCCTACAAGTGAGTTGCAATTATGCAATCTTTGGCATATGTAACAAGCAAAGGTGCATTGCAGATCAAGTACCTACTATATATTGTTACAAATGGAAATTCAGAAAAAATATGTTTTAAAAAATTACATTTACATATAAGTGAAATTTCATGTAAATCTGTATCTGAAACCTGATACAATTGGATAAACACAAGGCAGCAATTAAAAACAGGTTCTTATTTTAAATATAATGTTGATGATAATAAAGATTTATATACTGAAGATTGTACATATATGGGTCATTGTATATATATGGGTCATTCCAAAGTTTTTTTAAAATCGGCTACGCGACCATGACAGCAATTTAGCTGTCAATTTTTTTCCTAATAGTAGGTGCCCAAAAACCGTCAAAAAAGAAGTATTACATTTTTTGATTAAAAACTTTCTGAGAAACTTTCTTTTGAAATTTGAGTTTTACCTGAATTTTGCGTTTCTTTTCAAACCTGCATAAAATATGTAATTCATAACCGATTTTAATATTTAATGACTGAATTTATTCGTTTTAAAGAGTAGTTTTAGAAAAAATATTACCTTACAAGCATTTTCAAAAATGCAAGCTAGAGCCGTTTTCAAAATTGTCTACAAATTCAGTAAATTTCACAAAAATTCAAAGAGTTGCCGATTTCTAATTTTCAGGTTAAGCGATCTCACTTTTACATGAAATTATAAGGTACATTATACTTAATGAAAATTTCATGGAAATAATTCTACTGAAGCCATTGGTTATCTCTGATATAAATATTTATAAGGCTAAGAAAGCTATTTTTGATAAAATTTGCCATTTTCACATTGATTTAACAGCTATAGTCCTAACTTTATATGTGAATATTATATGTAAATTTATACATTAAACCTTGTTCAAAAAAAGTCTCAGAGGTTTTTCTGTGCATTATAATTTCTAAGGTACAGTGAATTTTTGAAATGACCTCTATTTTTTCGGTTTTTATGATTTATTTAGAAAAATATTGCTTTTACAGAAAAGAGAAATTGTGTATTTTATAAACATACCACTTTTTTGTAAACAAGATTTTTTAAAGAAATCATTATTTTCCGATAAAAACAGCCATGAATAAAAATCATCCTGATTTTTCACAACTTCGGTCAAAAAACGAACTATGCCTTGAAAAGTATACATTTCAGAGAAAAATATTGTACGTAGAAAATGCAGATTTCAATAAGTTACCTATTTCTTTCTGAAAAAGCATTTTTTCATGTGATCAATAGTTCAAGAGTGACACTAATTTTTACGATGAAAAAACAGTTCCTTGCAGCTTCTTTCATTTATCGAGAAAGATGTTGAGTCTTCATAATGCACTTTTATAACGGGTTTAAAGAACTTGAAAAACCACAAATGTTTTGTGTAAAACAATTTTCTCTACAATGAATAGTTTTCTAAAAAAATCAATTTTGAGTTTTAAAAATTTTTGACTTTCGTCGTTTTTGTGTATTTTTTCGTGAAGAAGAAGGTTTAGAAAAAAATTCCAGATAATGATAAGTTATATTTTTTATTTTATCCGAATCGACAGAATGCGTGTGCGTTAATAAATATAATTTTGAAAGAATAAAGGCAATTCACCCAACAGTTTTTTTCAAATAACACAAGCCTGCAAAATAAGGGCTTTTGACATATTTTTTGGAATTTGGAAATTTTTTGAATTTTTTGGAAATAGTCAAAAATGACTATTTCGGCTGCATTCGTAAAGTCATTTTACTAAAAGAGCAAGTTTTTATACATTAAAGTCAACGCAAACAGAATGGACCATTCATTAACTTTAGAATAATTTTTTTTTGCCGTGAATCGATTTTTTCCCGTCAAGATTAAAGTTTAAAGTTATGAACTGTTGACAGAGTTTTATACTTCAATTTCAACTCTTGGTCAGGGCTACGAAAGTTAATTTAAAAATTTTGCATTTCCCAGCAAGAATTTATTTAATCATTTAATCCATCGAAAAGTAAAAAATCATCACGGGTTTTCGAAATATTAGTTCATTTGTGTAAACATGTAGACTCCATCGTCTTGTCGATTGCATACTCGACGAGTGCGGATTGTGCACGGCCACAAAAATAAATTAATACTTCGAGAACCCGTGAAGATTTTAAAATTTCGAATAAATTAAATGAAAGCTAAGATCTTAAAGATTATGCTTAAGAAATACAAAATTTTTAAATAATGTTTTACGCCGAAAATCAAAAATTTTTAAAATCAAAATTGATTTTTTTAGAAAACTATTGACTGTAGAGAAAAATGTTTTACGAAAAATATTTGTGGGTTTTCAAGGTCTTTAAGCCTGTCATAAAAGTGCATTATGAAGATTCAACTCCTTTCTTCGTGAGAGAAACTGCAAGGAACTTTTTTTTCCATCGGAAAAATTAGTGTCACTCTTAAACTATCGACTACCGTAGAATCACCTAACTTCGGACTCTAGCCCTAACTTCGGACAACTATTATTTATTAATTTTTTAATACAAAACTAACTTTTCACATCATGTCAAGCTTTGGGCTTTTATTTATATTACTTTTATGCCATTCAATTATCTAGAAACAAAGAAAAATGGATGTCCGAAGTTTGGGGCAGTGTCCAAAGTTAGGTGATTCTAATTATTTCCATGAAATTTTCATTCAGTATAATACCTTATAATTTCATCAAAAAGCAAGATCGCTTAACTTGAAAATTAGAAATTGTCAGCTCTTTGATTTTTTGTGAAATTTAGTGAATTTATAGACAATTTTGAAAACGACCCTAGCTTGCATTTTGGAAATGCGTGTATGGTAAATTTTTCATCAAACTACACTCAGAAGCGAATAAAAGTCATTAAACATTAAAATCGGTTATAAATTACATTTTTTATGAAGGTTTGAAAAGAAATGCAAAATTCACCAAAAAGTCAAATTTCAAGAAAAGTTTTTTAGAAAGTTTTAAATCGAAAAATCTAATACTTCGTTTTTGGCGGTTTCGGGCACCTACTATTGGGAGAAAAATCGCCAGATAAATTGCTGTCATAGTCGCGCAGAATTTTGACTGGAATGGCCCATATATATTCAATATTTGTAACTGTTTAATTTATGTTTACTGTATGAAGAATTTAAAAACTTCTAACAACCGGTGAAGTGAGACCAGTGACCATTTTTACATATATTTTATATAATTTTTATTCCATCTGTTGTTAGAAGATTTTAAATTATTCATTCAATGAACTGAAATTAAACATTTACAAATATTGAATAGCCCTTAATTTTTTAAAAATTTTCGCGAAATAAAATGGTAATTGAACCAGGGAATACCAAACGGTCCTAAGTCCACTTTTTGACGAAATTGAGTTATCGATACCCCCTTATTTTTTATTATTCATTACACCTATTTCAGTGAATAAAATTAAGTGTTATTTACTCATAAATTAGATATTTAAACGTGTCGTAATATTTTGGAAAATCAGAGTATTTAAATTAAAGCGTAGGTATTTTAGGTAGGTTTTTAAATTGCATGTTCGATACCTAACCTTTTAACAATTAGAAAGGTTATAGAGAAGGTAATTAAAATTGAAATTAAAATAAAAACTAACGTTTGATCTTAATTTGCTGCTGTTCGATGATATTATAATGAATAAAAATATTCATTTTAAGTCATTTCTTGAGCGATTTGTTGTCTTTTTCTACATGTAGTTTCATGGAAAGTAAAACGGTCGTAAGTCCAAGGACAATTCCATTGAGTTATAAAATTGATTCGTTAGGCCATCTATTTTTTTATATAATAGCCATTAGATTGGTTCATCACAAGATTCCTGGAAAAAAATGTAATTTAATTCATGACAGTTAAACGTAATTTTAAAGTAATAATTGACAGGTGAACAGATGATGTATGAAATATGTAGCTTAGCCAATTTTTGGTCAGGTATTCAGTAGTATAAATAGGTTTTTGTTAGACAATTCTCTTGAAGGGAGCCTCTTAAAAACAAAACGATTCCAAAATAACTATGAGGCTGAAAAAATGTATGAAATATAAATAAATAGAAAATTAATTTAAAATCAGTAGTTTAAACCAATTTTGACCAGACAAGCAGTATTAGATTCACTTTTTGGTCAGAAAATTCTTCTAAAGTACATAGGTAAAATGATTCCGAAATAATTTTGAGACCGAAAAAATGTATAAGATATAAATAAATATAAAACTAATTAAGGATCAGTAGTTCAAATCAATTTTGATCAGACAATTCTAATCATCAGTATTAGAGACTCTTTTTAATCAGATAATTCTTCTAAAGTACTTAAATGATTCTAAAATAACTTTGAAACTGAAAAAAATGTATTAAATATAAGTGAATAAAAAATTAATTAAAAATCAGTAGTATACATTAATTTTTAACCAGCAGTATTAGACGCACGTTTTGGTCAGTTTCAATTCTTTTAAAGTAGGTAGTCTTCTAAAGAAGGTAAAATGATTTCGAAATAACTTTGAGGCCAACAAAAGTGTATGAAATATAAATAAATATGTCATTAAAAATCAGTAGTATAAACCAATTTTGATCAGACTCACAGTATTAGAGTCACTTTTTAATCAGATAATTTTTCTAAAGTAATTAAATGATTTTGAAATAACTTTGATGCTGAAAAAAATGAAATATAAATAAATATAAAACTAATATAAGATCTCTAGTATAAACCAATTTTGGTCACACGATTCCTGTAAAAAATTTATTTCACAGTTGAAAGGGATTTTAAGGTATAATTGACAGAGGAACAGATAATTTATGAAATAAGTAGCTTAGCCAATTTTTGGCCAGGTATTCGTCAGTATAAATAGGTTTTTGTTAGTCAATTACCCTAAAAGGAGCCTCTTGAGAACAAAATGATTCCAAAATAACTTTAAGGCTAAAAAAATTTATAAAATATCAATTAATGTAAAATTAACAAAAATCAGTAATATAAATCAATTTTGATCAGACAAGCAGTAATATAGATACTTTTCAGTCGAATTCAAATCTTCTAAAGTAGGTAATCTAGAGTATGTAAAATGATTCCAAAATAACTTTGAGGACGAAAAAATTTATAAAATATAAATAAGTACAAAATTAATTATAAATCAGTAGTATAAACCAATTTTGATTAAGCAAGCAGTATTAGACATTTTTTTATCAGACAACTCTTCTAAACTGGTAAGGTAATCTAATAGAAAAATCATTTTCAACCAAGTTGAAAATGATTTTTAGTACAGGATTTAGTATAGGAATTACTTCAGAATAATAAATGAGGCAAAAAAAATTATAAAATATGAATCCAAGGAATCAGTTTTGAGTCTTTTGAGTCTTTTTTGTCAGATGTCAGACTTTTGAGTTAGATGATTGCTTTTATAAGAAAGTTTAGTTCATAGCAATTAGAAGTGATTTCAAATTGATAATTGACATAAGAAAAAAGAATGATCGATAGAGGAACAGACATAACCTTTTCTTTAAAAATCACATTGACATTTGACAAAAATTTCAAAACAGAATGAATTATTATTCACTTATGAATCAAAATTCATCACATGATCTATTCACCAATAACCATAAACATAAAACGGCAACAAAATGGATAGAAATGTTCGAAATTTTTATATTTTTAAGGTTTTTTTTTCTTCATATTTTCATTTTTTTTATTTTAACCATATTTTTAAAAAAATTGGAGTGTTGTAAGAAAAAATACAAAATATACGTATATAAGCAATAAGTACTTAAAGTCTTTGAATTAATTAAGAATGTGTAAACTGTACAAACATGTATTTGTGTGTATTCTCGAATTTAAACAATTCCATTTTCCATCCATAAGTAACTTTTATAGTATCTACAATCGTTTCTTATTGACAGTTCCTACTGTTATTATTGCTTATTCAGTTACTACACTACTAAGATAAATTTCTATAGTTTTACGATTCTGTTACTTCACGATTTACATTCTCCATTGTGTCGACATCGATAAAAGTGTTATTATTTGTTAAAGAAGAGAGAGCTGTCTCTGCTAAATCTCTCACTGACCACTTGCCTCAGATGAATATAAAATTTCAGATGTCAGTAAATTTGTCATCTCTACTTGATTTGTTTTTACTTTTTTGAAAATATGAAATGAGAGCAAGTGACTGCTCCCTGCTGACTATGACTAAAGACGTTCACCTACAGATGAATCGGAAGTGAATCGAAAATAATGGCAACTTCCGTTATCTCACGGGAGAAAGTAACAAGAAGAAAATAGGCTTTTCAAATTCACTCAATAGGCCTGTGAATATTTTAAGAAATTTTACTTTCAATCATGTTACTCTTGTTTTTTTAGAGAGTGCCAATCATGAATACTAATTTCACCCAAAAAAAAAATAAATAGAATTTAATTCCTTTCATGCTTTTTATTGAATGATTGAATTCTTCTACGTGCTTCTGTCTCAATATAACTCACATTCTGTATTATAAATTGATCCTTAGATCTTTTTATTAAAATTCCTTTCAATCGATTTTTTCACTATCTTCTTTGACTTTTTTTTAAAAATTCCTGTATTCGATTTTGCTTGGTCATATTATTTCACAATAGAGAAACATTTTCTTTTTAATAACGGGTAATTTTATCACTTTCGTGATCAAAAGCCAGTATTAATTTGATCAAAAGTTTCTCTTTTCATGCAGTAATTCTTTTGTTCCCAAATGTAAAGTTTAATGGAATAATTAATTATTTAAATTAATTAAAAATTTGTACGCTCTCATCACTTAGTTTTAACCTTTTTTTATGGATATTGCATTAGATGATATGCAGGTGATTGATTCGATAAATTGTTCATGCATAAATAACATGCATTAACTGAAACAATTTCTCAGCACTTCGTAAAGCAATGTAAGTACAAATGGAGTTTGTTTTCTGAATGCAAGCACATTACAATGAAGAAATTGATAGAGGAAGTTCGAATGAAAGCGAGTTTTATAGCGGTTAAATTATAGACCTATTACTGCTCGAAGTTGAGCAAACGATCTGTCTAGATAACGCTCATCAAGAAAGTTATTTTCTGCGAAAATACAAAAGAATTACAGCGATGAAAAGAAAATAGTAAGATTCGAATTTCCGGGTTAGCTTCAATCGTCTACATTGTGTCTTATAAAAAAAAATATTGAAGATGCACGGATTGTAAAAATATTTCTGTTGTACAAATTGCTTCATTCTACCATTTCACCTATTCAAAATTATTATATCAAAGAGTTAGTTACATTTTTTGTACGATCACTTGTATCATTTAGAAATCTATGGAAGCACACTTCGGGTACTTTGAAATGCTCTCACTTTTCTAAGAGAACATTCTATCTGCTTATATTATGGGCTCAATAATCTTCGGTCATCGATCGATATTTTAATAGCATTGAAATGTACAGACGTAATACTTGTATTTGTGGCTGTGAACGTATTCGACAAGTGTGTAAACCTTACCTTCACCTAGACCTTTCTTTCTCCGAGCGAGAGGGGACTCTCGATATAAAAGGTCTCATCATGTTTGCAAGCCGTCAGATTATATTTTACTTAGTAGTCGCTTGGTTACGAGAACAAGCCACTGAAACATCCCTGTTAACATTCAACATGCGGTCTCTCGTAAGTGTTCATTTACAACCGGATTTCCAACAATCTTTATTTAAATTGACCTTCAATGAGGTCACAAGTAATACCGGATTTCCAATTTTCCTGAATAACTCCAGTTTATTATATAACAATTTTTTGGTGAGAGAATACATCAAATATCGGAAGTTAGGTTTTTTCAAATCTGTGATAGGGGTTTAAAAGTGAAAAAACAAATTAATTTTCTTAATAATCATTGATTAACAATTGACAAAATTTAACTTCTTGCATTTTAAATTATAATGATTGTTACATTTATTGAATAACATTTATTCAATTAAAGTTTTGTATTTAAAAGGATTTTTATCACAGTTCATAAATTTAGTTGCTTGATATGAAATATTTTAAAACAGGAAGAATCTTAAGAGATCTTATAAAAGTGAATAGATTTTATTAAATAATTAAATTTTTGAAACTATAAATTTTACTTACTGTTGGCAAATAAATTTCGTTTATAAAAATTACTTTTTCCATGCTTTTGACTTATCCTCTAAATTTGAATCAGTCAAAATTTTCACTGTCTTCATTCAGTGAACCATTTCTAACTAATTCATCAGTGAATTTTAATTGAATTTTATTCAATTTCACTTGAATTCACTGATGCAATAATAATTTAGACTGGCATTGAATTTCGGTCAATTTCACTGAAATTCAGTCAAAATTCACTGATGAATTAGCAAAAAATGGGTCACTGAATGAAATCAATGAAACTTTTGACTCATTAAATTAAAATTTGACTAATTAAAGTCCTAAGAGTATTAGGATCGTTTTTATTCTGCAATTTTTTTCAAGCTTCAATTCGATTACATTACAAGTTTAGGGTGTTTTTAATTGTTTTAAGGTTTTCTGAACACATAGACTTTAAAAATTATATTAAATCTTAATGAATTTTTCTCCTCTATGTGCGAAAGTCGAATAAAATATATAAATAAAATATTTTAAAAATTGCTGTCGAGCATTTCTGGATGAATAATAAACCAATTAAATTTAAATATTTTAATTTGTGCATATCTGGTTCTAAAATATTTTTTTTCTAACATTTACGTATTTGATACATAATGATGTCACGTATTACCGACCGATTTTTTATTTATATTCAGCGGGTTTATTATTATGTATCACGTACTCTTAAAATGTAGTAAAGTAGAAAACTGTTTGCATTTTAATTTTACAATAAAAATTTTTGAAAGAACATTACAATTATTTAGGATCTAGATATTTTTTATTCAAAATATCTATTTTCCTCATTGCAAGATACGAAAAAAGTAAAGGGAAAATGTTTATATAGACTAAAAAAATACTATTTCCTCAATCATATAAACTTCATTGGTAAAATTGGAATAGTAAATCAAAATTTCATTGAATTAAAGACATTTTTTTTTAACAATATTTATTTAATTCTATGAAAGTGCGATTGATTAAATGAATTCTTTGTTAATAAAAAGGATTTTATTAATGAAGTTTTGTGTGAATTAAAAATTAAAAGAATCTAGTATAAAAAGTATTATTTAGTATTAAAATTGTAAGAAGTTTACATCCTTCCATTTTATTTAATCGATTAATGAATTTCTGAAAACCGAACACATAAGTGGCTCAGAAATTCTAAAAATTGTATCTCGAAACTAAACTTTACCAATTCGAAAATGTTAAGGGCTTGTTAAATTCTTTTAAATAACTTAACTTTAAAATCTCC
>JBAGKK010312261.1:0-19846 GCA_037177015.1 Euceroptres primus
CAATTTGACTTATTTAATATTTCAAAACAGTTTTCCAGGCCACTTCTATGAATACTAAAGGGAAAATATGAATTAAAGGGGCGTGCAATAATTCTGGCAAAGTGGAATATATCTTGGATTTGATTTTTAATAAAAAGTTAAATATTATCTTAAAAATTAATTTTCCAAAACATAGCAAATAATATTAATAATGAAATACAAAATGAATTTCCTGAAAAAAATTTGAATATTATGTTAGTTTAAACTAACCTTTCGAGTGTTTATAGCGAGTACTTGCACTTTTGAATATAAAAGATATTATATAATTTAAATATAATATAATATAATTTATATATATATATATAATAATTATTATTATTATACTATATAATTAAAATTAATATAATATAATATAATTTATATGGGATTAAATTTATATTTAAAAAATGTAATTCAACAATAAGTGAAGAACATGAAAAATAATTTATATAATATAGTAAGTTTTAAACAATTATATTTTTGTGAGGAATAAATAAGTCCACTGTCGAGTGCCATGAACTATAATTGAATGCAATTATCTTGGACCCTAAAGCAAAAATCACCCCATCAACAACTATTTTACAAGAAATGAAAATTATAATTTTATACAACTTTCAAGATAATTAGAATCAACATTTAACACATTTGTTCTAAAGACTCTATATAGTCACAGAAGAGAACATTTAACTTTATTAACATTATTAACATTATTCCTCTAAAAAATATAATTGTTCAAAACTGTTACTATATTGAATAAATCATTTTTTATGTTCTTCACTTATAGTTAAATTACATTTTTAAAAATAAATTTAATTAAATTTAAATTACGTAATATCCATTATATCCAAAATAATGGTTATTTATTTCTTTAAACGATTGTTTGAGGAAGAATGCAGGAATTTTAAAATATGGTTTGATAACAAAGAATTAAGAAAGGACATTATTTTAGACTCTCCTTTATACTCTTGTCTCACGCGACATTACCTCCATTTTCATCGATCTTGAGGATGCTTTTTCACGTATGATCGTCGAAGGGGAAACGGTGAAAGCATTAAGGCGAGAAACGAAAAGAACGATGCGATCCACAAGACTTGAAAAATTCAACTCCCTAAAGCTCATCTATTCATTCCACGTGCGTAACTGATCCTCTAGAGCGAATAGCGAAAGACAAATTTCGCAAATCGAGTCGCATTTTTTTCCAGTGGTCAGCCACTTCGAAGATTGCAAACCAAGAGTGACCGAGGACAATGGCTTCTACGATACGGTCTTAAGCTCATCATTTCCCAAGAAATGTTATTTTCAGATCCCTTCAACTTTTTCTTACTGAGTTTGAAATAAATTGAACCCATTCCTCAAGAATTATTTGGGAAGATTCAACAATTTTTATAAAAAATGTGGAATATAATTGTATAATAAAATATAATATTTTATTATACTATAATAATTATATATTAAATATAATTGTTTATAATGTAATTGTTTTAGAATAATTATTCAAATAAGTGGTAAAGAAAAAAATAAAGAAAAGTTTCTCTATACAGTCTGTCATACAAAAGCGTTGTGTGCAAAAGTCCATGGAAACTGCTCACTAGGTATAAATCATGGTTATGATTTGAAAGAGGAGTATTAACTCTATTACGGAGTATTAACTCTAGTATAGGAGTACAAGAGTATTAACTCTATTATGTTAAAGATGCCACAATTCCTTTAATATCATTTGTGAGTATTCATTTCTTATAAAGAGTCTGATTTACTGGCGCAGGAAAACAAAAAAAAACAGGTTTAAACGGTTCTGTAAACAGTTTTACAAGAATGTGAAATACTTTATAAATAAAGTATGAAATGTAAGCTTTAAAATTATTCCTAGATATGCGTGCATTCTTTCTTCAGTTTTGACCCTTGGTTAGCTTAGTAAGAATTTTTCGATGTAAAGAAGGTCCCAAAGAAAACAACAAATTAAAAATATGTAATTGGCAACGTTTCGGACCTTATATGGTCCCTTTACAAGACATCTAAAAATAATAATTTATTAAAAACAACAACTTTAGTTTAAAAACATATTTACGAAGAAAATGATTAAATAAAACCATGTATAAATAACAAAAATTATCGAGATATGGAATAAAAAAATTGGAGTAAAAAACAATTTCGAAAAAATGTATATCTTAAGGAAAACTTGAATTTCTGGTGTATATAATAAATAGTGTATAAGTTTTTTAACAATAAAAAGTCATGAGTAAAATGTTTTACGTGAGAAACACATGTTGAAAGACGATGAAAAAAAGCGACATAGGAATTATCATCTTCCTTTAATTATTAAAAAGAAATCCACCAAGGTAACAGGAAAATGCATCAACCCATGAATAGCGATATTCATAATGTATTTCATTGAATACATAATGAAAAAGTCCAGTTCAGCTTGTATATTAATGTTAGCGAAAGTAAAAATTAAAATAACTGTGTGATTCAGAAAGAAAAACAAAAAATATTAAAGTAAAAGTTGGCTGATATAAAATTATTTAGAGGTTATGTTAAAAGAGTTGCATATAAAAGTTTAAAAATGTTATCTTACCAAAAGTTGAAAGCATAAACATCATTCAGAGTTGAGTCCCTTTCTTGATTCAGAGTTGATTCCCTTTCTTGATAGGAATACATTGAAATTTAAACATTTTAGTGAATTTAAAAGAAAAATAATAAAAAGAAGAAACAGACTTTAATTAAAAATAAAAAACGTGCCCTTAAGCCTCAGAATTCTTACTATACTGTTCCTAGATATGTTAAAAACCTGCAGTGGTTGTAAAGTTATTCGCTGAAGAAGAAAATAGTGAAATTTTCACACCTTTCTGTGCTTTTAATTCGATATCTGCATGAAAAATAGTCAAATTGCCATTAAAAATTGAGGAAATGAAGAAATTGAAAATTGAAATTTTTACTTTTTTCTATTTAAGTCAATATCTTCAAAACCAGTGGTTCTATTTTGATTCAAAAGTGATCAATTTGAAGCTTGCAAGCCCACAAGTTTTCATCAACTTCCGATCATGTTGTTTTAAATGGCAGAAAATTAAAAATAATTTGTCTTATTTTATGTCTAAAATTGGCTTTAAAATGCCGATGTCATCACGTATTACACGTGTTACGTGTAACAAGTAACACGTATAAAAGAGATGGGTTTTCCCTTGTGTAATAGAGTTAATACTCCTTTTTCAAATCATAACTATGATTTATACCTAATAAGTAATAGATGTGTTTTTGCTTTTAAATGTCAAAAAATACAAGATTAATTAGTAAATTAAATGATTCGAAATGAAAAGAGCGTGATTATGTTTCGTGATTTTAATATAAAATTAATTAAAAGTTGTAATTTCAAAAAATATATAAATAATATACCGTAGAGTGCGGCTATTGGGTACAACTTTTATGTATTTTTTGAGTTTTTTTTAACTTTACGCACAAGAAAAATTGTTTGCAGCTTTCTCGTTTTTACAGACAGTTATAGGACCCAATTCTGAAGAGAAATCAATCATTTTTAGATTTTTAATAATTTTCTACTTACTAATTATCAGTTTTAGAAAGTTGTACCTTTTTGTACCGCCGATCTTCTAAATAGGTGCAATTATTATTTTTTATGTTTTAAATGAATATAGCAATTTTTTAATACTAAAATACTATTTAGAATTATTATATAACTATTTGAGAATACTTTCTGATGATAAAGTATAAAAAAAGTCAAATGGTCTTTAACGAGTTTTCATTCTCATGTCTTCATTTTTAAAAGGATCTGTAATTTGTTTAACATCTATCTAAGTTTCTAAGCATTTAATTGAACCGTATAACCATATATTATATATATAATATTATCTTATATATATATATATAATATTATCTTATATATAACCATTTAATTTACTGGCCATCATCAACTGAGCAATTTAACTGATCTATAATCTATAATTTAACTAAAACAAATTTTCTCATGGAAGCAAAAGAATTAGCTCTATATTAAAATAATAAAAATTACGAATAACTCTTTAGAGATAACATTTTTTCTTATAATTGATGTTAAAATCTTCAAAATGCAGCACAGAAAGTTGATTCTGTCATCGATTGAGCTGCAAAATCGAAAATAATTGAATCTGAAAAGTGAGGTTAGATTTCTAACAGGTATCCTTATATTTTATACAGTTATATTTCGAAAACTATCAGTTATTGTGAAACATTATTTCTTCAATTTAGCTTTTTAAAAAAGAAATAATTAAAAGAGAAACAAACACCCGACTGCACAAAACTGAAAAATTAGCACATATAACTTGCTGAACCATCCGAATTGTACCGCCGATCTTCGAATTTTCACACTCGCATTTATGAAACAAATTCCTTTTATCACTTAAATTTAGTAAAAAACACGGGAAACGTAAAATTTTTTAATACTTTTAAACTGTTGAAATGATACAAAGTTTAGAGGTCAAACTAATTTTTTAAAATGCACCCACATATTTAAACATATTTATTAATTAAAACAAAAAATTTTTTTCTTTCAATAATATATCAAACAAATTTTTTGTTTGATTGAAAAAAATTTTTTTCTGAGTGCTAGTTGTAGTGTGCAGTGTGCTTACGGAGCACACACAAAAAAATTCATCAAAAAAAGTTTTTTGCAAAAAAAAAATTTCTAAAAAATTGTAATTTTTTCAACTTCCTCAGGCCCACCAATTTTCGAACTGCCTAAAAGATATTCAGAATGAAACTTGAGCATAGGGTCTGTCAGACCCTATGCTCAAGTTTCATTCTGGATATCTATTTTTTCTTTTTTTAATGTAAATTTTTTGTCATTTGAAAAAAGGATTTATTTTCGAAATAAATTATGTTTAATGTACAAAAATGATATTTATTTTTATTTTTAATATAAATCTTGTATAATAAGTGTATTTTTACATAGTTTTTAATGTGCCTAACTTTATACCAACGTAAAAAAACAAAAATTATATAGCAATGAATTATATAGCAAGATATCAACGTTGATATCTTGCGAACCAACAATAATGAAGGGTGTGTAAAATATGTTCAGTGTTTTCAAGACTTGTTGTTAATTCGTGTTTTACCGTTACACTAAATCCTAAATTTAACATTTATGTTGAAAAATTTCATAAAAGTTTTCTAAATTTAGGAATCAGTGTCACATCAGAAGTACATGCGGTAATCTATCATGTAGCATATTTTTGCAAAAAGAAAACAGCGAGATCTTGGATACTACAGCGAACAGTCAATGGAATCGCTACATGCAGATTTTAAAAAATGTGGAACAAATGCTAGGTTACAAAAGAAATGATAATTTTTCCAATAATTTATTGAAGGCTGTGCAAGAATATAATACTCAACATTAGTTTTCATTTTTTTGAGCACATTACTTCTAAACTTCATTGCTAAATAATTTTTGTTGAAAGTTTGTTTTTTTACGTTGTAAAGTTGTAAAGTTTACCTGTAAAGTTAGGCACATTAAAATCTACGTAAAAATACACTTATTATACAAGATTTATATTAAAAAGAAAAATAAATATCATTTTTGTACATTAAACATAACTTATTTCGAAAATAAATCCTTTTTTTCAAAGTACTTAAAAAATTGACATTAAAAAAAGCAAAAATAAAAAACGGCTCTAAGAATGATTTTAATTTTTCTTAGAAATTGTTTCTGAAGCATTCTAGAACGAAACCCAAAAATAATATGAGACCTCTCTTGACACCACCATTTAACGTTCGTTCAGGCACACCGTGTCTTGTATTTTCTCCGAGGGTTAAACAAGAATAAATGTCCGACAGCTTTCTTTTTCATGTTTACATGAAATTAACTTAATTAGATGATCCCCTTGAAAAGAAAATCATACTGATTTCGAAACATTGGGAGATTAAGATCAATAAATTGGTCTGAATGACGTCGTTTTTTCTATCATAAACATCTATGATGTTTTTTACCTCATTAATATCTCGGACGTAAAAGGAATTTCCCCACATCATCGGTTAAAGTATATTTATGTAATTCAAGATAAATATTGACTAATTTTAAGTTAGACTGTACAGGGAAAACATTCTTAAAAGCAATTTAAATTCCTAAATTTGAATAGCTTTAATCCTAAAAACTTGGAATTACGAATTAAGGAACAGAATCGAGTCTTTAATTTTCAAAGTTTTCCAATTTAAAAATGTTTAATTATTCCGAAATTGTGAAATATCGCTTTTTAGCAATGCCATTGTTTCATGTTTACTCATTTCCAAATTTTGCTTCACTCATTTCCAAATTTTAAAGATTGTAATTTTATTTTATTTTTTTTTTAATTTTAAAGATTTATGATTATTAAATGTCGAAATTAAAAGCAGAGAGGACATAATAATTAGCGCGCGTAGCGCACGAAATGATCTAATACTCGTTAAAAATAAGAGGTATCTTTTTAAAGATTTGTGAACAAATATTTTCAATTGTTCATTTTTTATTTTGAACTTCAATTTTTTTTGTTTTATATCAATTTTCAATATAGAGTTAGAGTCCCAATTACTGCAGGTGTACGTATTACTGCGATTTCTTTTCCTAATTACAATAAACTAAGTATAAATAAGTTTTTTGGCCCCAAAAAATTCGTAAAATTAAATAAAAATTGACTCGAACCTATAGCAAAAGTTAAAAACTTAGTTTATTCTAATTAGGAAATGAAATCGCAGCAATACGTACACCCGCAGTAATTGGGATAATTACCTAAGGTATAAAAAAACATTAGTTGTCTGATATTATCATCACAAAGTAAGAGTAAAGAGATCATCCGAAAATGTTGAAGTTTTGTTTCTAAAGTCTTGAAGAAGTTGATCTTAATGAAAATCCCATAATTTTATTATTAATAATAAATAAAAATATTTTTTTATAATAAGATTCCACTCACAAAAAGAAGGTGAATTTTACAAGTCACATTTATCACAGGCAATTAGTCTCACTACTCTCACTGCCTGATTATCATTAAGGTGCTTAATAAGGAATATTTAATTTAATCGGGGTATATTTTTAGAATCTTATTGAAAATTGATTTATTTGAATGGAAATTGATTTTTACAGCAGCTGTAAAATTTCGAGGGGAAGTTTGCACGTGCCAATAATGTTCAGTTTCACGAAAGAAAATTCTTCGACTTTGATGCACTTAATATCTTAAAATATTAATATATTAATATTAAACATTTATTTATTATTTATTATTTTATTTTTATTATTTATTATTTATTAAACATTAAACACTTATTTATTATTTATTAAACATTAAACACTTATTTATTATTTATACATCTTTAATTAATATTAAATTCTTTTAGAAATTCCGAAACTTCCAAACGAAATTCTTCAGATACATTTTTTATGAATGAAGTCTAATTGAGAAAAAAGTACAGAGAACGCTTCGTTAATGCGCGATATAACTTAGAAGACAAGAATTGAAGATGAGTAGGCTTTGGCTCGAGTCCCAGTTTTTTTCAGGTAGAAAGCGTTTGAAGGACTTATTAGGGGAAACCGAGTGTGCGGTACTGCATGAGTTCATCGAAATTCAGTGATTAATGGGCCGCGACTTCGTATAAAAAGGGGTCTTCGACCTTTACTCAGAACCAATCAGCTAACGCGAGAAGAAAAAGAAATTAACGAAGTAAAAAGAAAAAACGGTGGAAAGTACAATTTATATAGACAAACGACTTTCCTTTGAAGAGGGATGAATACTCTTCGGCTCTTTGCTAAAGAAACAAGTAGATCAGAAATTGCTTTCAGTTCCTTTTATTTTTTTGCATTTTGCATGACAATGCATCGGCTTTCAATAAAAATATTACACGACTCCAAAGAGAATAATTCATTACGTTGGAATTGTATTGAGGTCAATTAGGGTCGTTTTTTAAAAGCTCTTTAATTTTTTTTAGCAGTCGGATCAACATTCTGAAAATTGTCAACATAACAATGCTTTTTCATATGTAGCATCATTTTTAGAAGAATTTTTTTTTTTAAATGTGAGATATCGAAAAAATTGCAGAGAAAAATTTTGTAAAAACGTAGAGGAAAAATTTTAACCTCTTGACCTTTTTGTTTTCGTATTCTACCGAATTTACGAGTAAATTTCAATTTTCATTTACTGCGAAACCAGTTTGGACGCAAAAAACTAGAACCGCTGGTTATTCCTTTGACAATCAAAAGCACATATGCATTCACTAGAGTCAACTCAAAGCCATTCAAAGATATTTTATCATTAGGGGTAAAAATATCTGAAAATTGGTTTAAAAAATGTTTGTACAACATTGTTTTACGGTGGATTTAATCTGTTTTTGGAGGCGCTGTTCAGAAAAATGATCATATATTTCATGGGCTTAACTTTTTATGTTTCACAACTAAATTTGGACAAACTAAAGACCTTTAAAAAATTGGCTGCATCTCATTTTTAATAATTTTAAAGAGTTGAAATTTTCATGGCGATTTCATTTGTTTATAAACCTCATTTTTGTTCGAACTCAATTTGAGAAGAATTTAGCATTATAATGACAAGGAACATTGGCAAAGTAATTAATAAATAAAGTAAAGTAAAGTAATAATTAAATAATTAAAATTTGTTTTCAAAAGATGTGTAATAGAACTTAGATTTTTCAAAGATGTGTAATAGAACTTCGATTTTTCAAAGATGTGTAATAGAACTTCGATTTTTAGGATTTCGTAGCCCAGTAGAAACCCTTGTATGTTTGATCGGGTGTCAGATCAACATTGTGATATTCTACTTATTAGATATTTTAATTTTTCTATTTCAGTATTGCATTGGAGTAATTTCGGTTTGACTATTTATTTTATTTATTTACTTTATTTAATAAATACTTGACTTTTTGGTTGATTAAAAATTATTACAACTGATTTTTAATTAATTTCATATCTTTTTTTTGTATTTCTATTTCCATTATTGCATTGGAGTAATTTCTATTTTTATATGGGGCTATTTATTTGTTATTGACTTATTGTCTGCCTAAAATCGGTTCATACTACCGATTTTTATTTAATTTCATATTTTTTTATATTTCTGTTTTACTTTTTATTGTTGGGGACCAAATTCATAGGGGACTTTAATCATTAGTTGAGTTCGTCTGACTTTAATCGATTCACACTACTGTTTTAAATTAATTTCATTTTTTTCGGTTTCTATTATTGCATGGAAGTAACTTCTATTTTTATTGTAAACGTGACTTTATCTAATCATTAATTGACTTTTTGGCTGACTAAAATCGGTTTATACTACTGATTTTTAGTTAATGTCATATTTTTGTGTATTTCTGACTTGTTTTTTGACTAAAAACGATTTATATTACTGAGTTTTAAAATAATTTTTATTTTTTTTCTATTTCTATATTCATTATTGCATGGGAGTATCTTTTATTTTTTTAGGGAACTTTATTTAATCATTAGTTGAGTTTGGCTGAATATAATCGATTCACACTACCGGTTTTTGATTAACTTCATTTTTTATTCCTGTTTTTATTATTACAGGGGAGTAATTTATATTTTTTTAAGCATAGGACTTTATTTAATCCTTAATTTACTTTTTGTCTGACTAAAGTCGGTGTATACTACTGATTTTTAGTTAATATCATATGTTTTGTATTTCTGACTTGTTACCTGGATAAAAATGGTTTATGCTACTGAGTTTTAAATTAATTTAATATTTTTTCTATTTCAATTTTCATTATTGCATGGGAGTATTTTCTGTTTTTATAGGGAACTTTATTTAATCATTAATTGAGTCTAGCTGAATATAATCGGTTCACTCTACTGATTTTTGATTAACTGCATTTTTTTAATTTCTGTTTTTATTATTGCAGGGGAGTAATTTATATTTTTTTTAGCATAGGACTTTATTTAATCCTTAATTTACTTTTTGCCTGGCTACAATTTCATACTACTCATTTTTAGTTATTATCATATGTTTTGTATTTATAACTTGTTACCTGGATAAAAACGGTTTAGGCTACTGATTTATAATTAACTTCATTTGTTTTTGGTTTCTCTGGTTTTATTACTACATCTTTGTAATTTATATTTTTATACGGGACTTTATTTAATCATTACTTGACTCTGTACGACTATAATCGGTTCACACTACTGATTTTTGATTCATTTCATTTTATTAATATCTGCTGCTATTACTTCATGAGAGCAATTTTTATTTTTATGGTATAGTACTTTATTTAATCATTAGCTTTCTTGCCGTCTGACTAAAATCAGATTATACTCCTGATGTTCAGTTAATTTCATATTTTTTGGATTTCGTACTTGTTGCCTGTCTTAAAACAGTTTATATTACTGATTTTAAAAATAATTTATTTTTTTTGTACTTTGATTTCTAGTATTGAATAGGAGTAGTTTCTATTTTTATATGGGACTTCATTTAATCATTTTTGCCTTGTCTGTCGTCTTATCTCCCGATTTGTCTGTCTGTCGTCTTGTCTCCCGACTTGTCTGTCTGTCTAACTGTCTGCCTCGGTTTATACTACTGATTTTTAAGTAACTTTAATTTTTTTTGAATTTCTGTTTTTATTTTTGTATGGGAGTAATTTCTATATTTATATGGGACTATTTATTCATTATTGACTTACTGTCTGCATAAAATCGGTTCATACTACTGATTCTTATTTAATTTCATATTATTTTATATTTCTGATTTACTTTTTATTGTTTCATGAAAGTATTTTTTGTTTATATAGTATAGGTGACTTTATTTAATCATTAATTTACTTGTTTTCCGTCTAAAATCGGTTTATACTACTGATTTTTAGTTAATGTCATATTTTTGTGTATTTCTGACTAAATCGGTTTATACTACTGATTTTTCGTTAATGTCATATTTTTGTGTATTTATGACTTGTTGTTTGACTAAAAACGGTTTATACTACTGAGTTTTAAACTAATTTAATATTTTTTCCCATTTCTATTTTCCTTATTGCATGGGAGTACTTTCTGTTTTTATAGGGAACTTTATTTAATCATTAGTTGGGTTTGGCTGAATATAATCGGTTTACACTACTGATTTTTGATTAACTTTATTTTTTATTTCTGTTTTTATTATAACAGGGGAGTAATTTATATATTTTTAAGCACAGGACTTTATTTAATCCTTAATTTACTTTTTGCCTGACTAAAAACGGTTTATACTACTGATTTTTAGTTAATATCATATGTTTTGTATTTCTGACTTGTTACCTGTATAAAAATGGTTTATACTACTGATTTATAATTATTTCATTTTTTTGCTTCTCTGTTTTTATTATTATATCTGAGTAATTTCTGTTTTTATATGGGACTTTATTTAATCATTACTTGACTTTATAGGACTATATTCGGTTCACACAAATGATTTTTCATTCATCTAATTTTTTTAATAATAATTATAATATAATAATATATAATAATAATATATTTCTAATTTTAAGGTATAGTACTTTATTTAATCATTAATTTACTTGCCGTCTGACTAAAATCAGTTTATGCTACTGAGGTTCAGTTAATTTCATATTTTTTGGATTTCGTACTTGTTGCCTGACTAAAAACAGTTTATATTACTGATTTTAAAATTAATTGCATATTTTTTGGTACTTCTACTTCTATTATTGCATGAGAGAAGTTTCTCTTTTTATATGGCACTTTATTTATTCATTTTTGACTCGTCTGTCTATCTGTCGTCTTGTCTACCGACTTGTCTGTCTGTCGGACAGTCTGTCTCGATTTATACTACTGATTTATGATGATTTTCAATTTTTTTTTGAATTTCTGTTTTTATTATTGTATGGGAGTAATTTCTGCTTTTATATCAACCTTTATTTAATCATTACTATACTCTGCCTGACCATATTCGGTTTATTCTACTTTTTTATTTAATACATTATTCTACTTTTTTAATTTAATTTAATAAATTTAATTTAATCTACTTAATTTAATTTAATAAATTTAATTTAATCTACTTAATTAATTACACATTTTTTATTATTTCTGTTATTATTGCCCGGAAGTAATTTCTATTTTTATAGGGAACTATTTATTCATTATTGACTTATTGTCTGCTTAAAATCTGTTCATACTACTGATTTTTATTTAATTTCATGTTTTTTTTATATTTCTGTTTTACTTTTTATTGTTGTATGAAAGTATTTTCTGTATTTATAGGGGACTTTATTTAATTAAATAACAAATAGATCACTTAAATAGATCAATTAAACAAATAGATCACTGTACAAAGGGCTTTCCTGTTTATATTGAAATAAATAAATAAATAAATAAAACATTAGTTGAGTTCGTCTGACTTTAATCGATTCACACTACTGTTTTTAAATTAAATTAATTTTTTTCTGTTTCTATTATTGCATGGAAGTAATTTCTATATAGTATACTTTTATATAAGTACTTTCTATATAGTATATTTCTATATAGTAGATAAAATTCTTTATAGTATACGTGACTTTATTTAATTATTAATTTACTTGTTGTCCGTCTAAAATCGGCTTATACTACTGATTTTTACTTAATATCATATTCTGTGTATTTCTGACTTGTTGTTTGACTATAAACGGTTTATACTACTGAGTTTTAAACTACTCTAATATTTTTTTCTATTTCTATTTTCATTATTGCATGGGAGTATTTTCTGTTTTTATAGGGAACTTTGTTTAATCATTAGTTAAGTCTGGCTGAATATAATCGGTTCACACTACTGATTTTTGATTCATTTCATTTTTTTAATATCTGCTTTTATTATTGCATGAGAGCAATTTCTATTTTTATGGTATAGTACTTTATTTAATCATGAATTTACTTTTTGCCTGACTAAAATCGGTTTATACTACTAATTTTTAGTTATTATCATATGTTTTGTATTTATAACTTGTTACCTGGATAAAATGGTTTAGAATACTGATTTATAATTAACTTCATTTGTTTTTGGTTTCTCTGGTTTTATTACTACATCTTTGTAATTTATATTTTTATACGGGACTTTATTTAATCCTTACTTGACTCTGTACGACTATAATCGGTTCACACTACTGATGTTTGATTCATTTCATTTTTTTAATACCTGCTTTTATTATTGCATGAGAGCAGTTTCTATTTTTATGGTATAGTATTTTATTTAATCATTAATTTACTTGCCGTCTGACTAAAATCAGTTTATACTACTGATATTCATTTAATTTCATATTTTTTGGATTTCGCACTTGTTGCCTGACTAAAAACAGTTTATATTACTGATTTTAAAATTAATTTCATATTTTTTGTACTTTTATTTCTATTATTGCATGGGAGTAGTTTCTATTTTTATATGGAACTTTATTTAATCATTTTTGACTTGTCGCTCTGTCTGTCTGCTTGTCTCCCGCCTTGTCTGTCTGACTGTCTGTCTCGATTCATACTACTGATTTTTGAATAATTTCAATTTTTTTTAAATTTCTGTTTTCTATATTGTATTGGAGTAATTTCTGCTTTTATGTCGACCTTTATTTAATCATTACTTTACTCTGACTGACTATAGTCGGTTTACACTACTTGTTTTTAATTACTTTCACATTTTTTATTATTTCTGTTTTTATTATTTCCTAAGACTAATTTCTATTTTGATAGCATAGGACTTTATTTAATCATTAATTTACGTGTTTTCCGACTAAAATCGGTTAATACTACTGATTTTTAGTTAACTTAATCTTTATTGTATTTCTGACTTGTATGACTAAAAAAAGCTTATATTACTGATTGTTAAATTAATTTCATATTTTTTGTAATGTTATTTTTATTATTGCATGGGAGTAGTTTCTATATTTATATGGAACTTTATTTAATCATTATTGACTTATTGTCTGCCTAAAATCGGTTTATGCTACTGATTTTTAATTAATTTCATTTTTTTAATTTCAATTAATTTAATTTTTGTTTTTATTACTGCATGGGAACATTTTTCTGCTTTTATACATGGCTTTAATAAATTATGACTTTACTTTTTGCCTGACTAAAACGGTTTATACTACTGTTGTCTAATTAATTCCATATTTTTTTGTATTTTATTCATTTTTTTCGGCCTTTAAGTTATTTTAGAATAATTTCTGTTTTTTAGAAGCTCCTTTTCGGATAATTGTATGACAAAACCCCATTTTTACTACTGAATGCCTGGCGAAAAATGGGCTAAACTACGTAATTTATACATCCTCTTTTCCTGTGTCAATTATTGCTTTGAAATATCCCTTTTAATATTTTTCTGCCTCTAATGTGGAATAATTTAAAACAGTGAAAATGATCATTATAATTGAATTTGTTTTCAACTCTCATTTTTGCTCCAACTCAATTTGAGAAGAAAACAGAAATCGCAGATTTTAGTTATCAGTTAATCAGAGATCGCAGATTTCAGTTATAAAAATCAGTTATAATCACAGAAATCAATTATAATAAGATCACAAGTTTCATTTATAATAATCAGTTATAATCACAGAAATCAGTTATAATAAGATCACAAGTTTCAGGTATAATAATCAGTTATAATCACAGAAATCAGTTATAATAAGATCACAAATTTCAGTTATAATAATCAATTATAATCACAGAAATCAGTTATAATATCAAAGATTCGATTGTGTTTGTCCAAAGTCGTGATTCATTGATGTTCCTTAATGTCCCGATGATGTTCCGTAATATTGAATTTCAGACGTTTAATTTTGATCTTTTGATTTATGGATTAATTGATCATTTATTTACCTCATACGTTTACTATACGAATACAGACAAACGGACATTATCGCCAAAATATGTCTGTATATATTTGAAGAAAAGACTCTAAATCGTGGGACATTATTTTAATCTGCAGCGATATTATTTTGATCTGAAGTACTGAAGTGGATCATTTATTCTATAGTCACATTCTTTTGTTCTTCTATTTCTCAATTTGCTGCCGTTTAAAATGATACTCTGGAATTTCCTGCAAATGTAACAATTCATGAAAAAAGTGCCAATCCCACATTTTAATGCGGCAGTTTAGATTATAGATTGTTCTATAAAGAAAATCCATGGATACATCACTAATCCCAAGATTCGTATTTCTGAGAATTTTACACCTCTGAATTTCACACTTGGTTAACAAGAAAAAGATTTAATTTCCTGGAAGTTCCCTAGGTAAAGAAATGGTTTCCGGATATCGTCGGTATGTCCCACTTCCCCTACCCGACCTCTTGTTTACGGCTTTGGCGAGAGAAAAGTAGACGGAAATAAAAGACCGGTTTGGTATTTTGCAGCTTACGACGGATGATAATGCAACTCATACCCTCTATTCTATGGTATGTACGATACGTTTTCTCGCTCGTGAAAGCTGCAACCACAAGATAAGCAATTTTCTTCGGGTGTTTGTAATCCAGGACGAAACGACAAGGAACGCTTTGAAAACGCAGCGGAAAATGAGTGCTTCAAGGGAGGTGAAAAGACAAAAGGAAGAAAAAACATTGCACTTTTGCTCTGCATTTTTTTTCCCCTCTTAAAGAAATCAACACAGCCTCGGGGATTGAAATAATGTCTCGTATCTTTTGGCGTTTTTTGAGTCTCGTTTCGATCCGTTGCGGTATACTCTGACCCTTTTACCCTTAGTCATCCGTGCTTTATAGGAGCCATTCTCCTTAGGCGATATTTTCACAAAAAGATTCAGAGAAAGAGGGTAGACTTTTATGGAGTTTACGAGTCGTTACTCTTTCTTGATTTTTATTATATAAGAGCTGAAGCAAAGAATAGGAATGAAGAATAGAAGTGAGGTTTAAAGTTAAAAGCTAATTGAATATTTTAAGGATTATACGTTTTATAATGCGGGGAAAAATGAATTTGCAAAATTAATAGAGAATAATCTGTTAAAATAGGGACAACAGATTTTTTATGTTAAAAGTGATTATCTGTAAGTTTAACCGAAATGACGGTATAATCAACAGAAATGTCTTTAAATATAATAGAAAGAATCTGAGGTCCCTATTTTAACAGATTAGTCTTTTAATTTGGCAGATTATTTAACGGTCATTAGCAAATTGTCTTCCATTAAAGGATTTTCGCCCTGTATATTTAATTTTTAAGTTTATCAATTTTTAATTCGATTATTTGGAAATAAGCCCATTTTTAATTGTAATTTTGGAAGAAAAACTGAATAATACTTTTAAAAAGAATTGTTTATTTTAAAATTGTTATTTGGAATTTTTATATGTTTTTAGAGATGCATAACGAGAATTTCTAAATTTTTCAAAAAAATGGTCAGATGACATTAAAACTTGGAACATGGTACTTATGATAATGAGACGAAAGCTTTATTCGAACGAGATTCTCGTTCTCGTCTTGTCTCGTTTTTGAGATTACAGATTTTCGATCTCCATCAAGTTTTGGTCTCAACTGATTATGTTTCGAGAAAATCTTGTTTTTTCCAAAAAATTCTCGTTATGCATCACGATATGTTTTTAAGTCCTCTTTTATTGCTCGATGCTTTATTTATTATTTATTATATTGTTTGTGTAAAATTGTAATTTGAATTCTAAAAATCTTCTAAGAAATAAAACGAGCTATTGATCATTAAAATTCAATGAAAATGACAACTTTGGTCTAGAAACTGAAGAAAAAACACAAAATTCCAAATAACTGTGTTACAATAACTTTTTTGTTTTATTAATTGCCTACCAGGACGTCACTTTTTGATCTTTTGGTCATTTTTTTTAGAAGAGGTCACTTTTAATCACTTTTTCTGTATTTGGTCGCTTTTTCCAATTTTTAAAAAATTTTACCCAATTTTTTTGGTGGAAATAGAAATAATTTATTTTTAAATTTAAAAATAAATTATTGCCATGCTGAAATGTGACTTCGTTTGTCAAATTCTGAATGTTTATAATTCGAAAATCCTACAAAATCTACAAAAGATACCAAAAATTTCCTAAAATCCTACAAAATCTTTAAAATTTATTTGAAATATTTTTAAAAATTTTTAAATAAATTATTGCCATTGCTGAAATGTGACTTCGTTTGTCAAATTCTGAATGTTTATAATTCGAAAATCTTACAAAATCTACAAAAGATACAAAAAATTTCATAAAATCCTACAAAATCTTTAAAATTTATTCGAAATATTTTTCCAGAATCCTTCAGACACTTTCAATACTCAAGAAAATATCTGGTTAAGTCAACCAGAATTCTGGATAAAAAAACAGCATTCTGGTTACTTTAACCAGAAAAAAATAGTAAGGGTACATTTGACCAGAAATTTGATATTTTTTTTGAGTGAAGATACTCCAAATTTTTCTCAAATCTTCAAGGATTTTCAAACATTTCTTCGAATCTGTTATTAGAATTCTCTAAAATTTAAGATTGATCCATAATTTTCCACACCCTCTCAAAGTTTTCTTACTCTTCAAAATTTTTTTAACATCTATATAAATTTTTCAAAATTTTATTAACTGTTCTAGAATCTTATAAAATTCTTTAAAATATTCTGAAACTCTCCATATCCTTCTAGAATCTTCTAAAGGTTTCCAGAATTCTCCAAAATCTGTTAGAATCCTCCAAAACCTACAAAAGAGTTCCGAAATTTTCTCCACTCTTTTAGAATTTTAAAAACTTTTTTCCAAAATCTCTCAAAATTCTCCAAAATATTCGAGATTTCAGAAGAAAATACTTTTAGATTCGATAAAATCTAAAGGTATTTGGAAAATTTAAGATAGGTACTTGAGACGATTCTGAAACTTTTCGAAAGTTTATAAAAGATTTCATAAAGGATTTTATAAAATTTTAGAGAGCTGAAGATTTTCTAAGTTTAATTTGTGGAGTATATTTTTTATTCTAACCTAAGATCGTAAGATTTTTGAGAATTTTTCGTAAGATTCTGGAAAATTTATAGAAATTTATTACATTCAAAAATGGAGGTTTCTGTCCACTATCTTTCATTAATTTTTTTATCATATAAAAATAGTTTTGAATATGGTTTAGCAACTTTTATTGCTATTAAAAAACTTTTAATTTACTTTATTTGCAATATTCTATTTACTCATTATTTCATCAAATTTACTCAGATTTAAAATAAGTTTTAACAAATTTTTTTGCAGTTGAACAATAAATTCGTTTTTGTGCTGCAAACGTGAACTTTTTAAATCTATTATTCAAAAATTAAATTCAATTCTTTTTCCAGTTAGAAAATAAATATATCATAGTTAATTAGGCCAAACAGTGTGGAATTGGATACAAAAATGTTCAAAATAATATTCCGGCTTATATTTCCAATCGATTTGAAGTATTTTTTTTAACGGAAGCTAAATAAATTCTGAGATCTGTGAGTGCCGATTTTTAAATAAAGTTGATAAATTGTTTGTATTTAAGTAGAAACTTTGCAAAAATTGAAATTTTTAAGTTTCCGATGCATTAACAATTGGTTTGCCAGTGATATTCCGGAGAAGTACATTGACATTTTATAAAAAATGTGATTGTTCTAAACAAATTGCATAAACAAATTCGCTGTTTGTGCAATTTTTAAAAGTTTGAGGTGTTTTTTTTTGGAAGTTTGTTTCAATTGGTTTTCCAGTGATATTTCGAAGCAGTACATCGACATATAATGAAAAATTTGATTGTTATAAACAAATGGCATAAACAAATTCGCTGTTTGTGCAATTTTTTAAAGTTTGAGGTACTTTTTTTTGAAAATTTTTTTCAATTAGTTCGCCAGTGATATTCTTGAGCACATTGACATTTTATGAAAAGTGTGATTGTTATAAACAAATGGCATAAACAAATTCGCTGTTTGTTCAATTTTTTAAGACTTGAGGTACTTTTTTCTGAAAATTTGTTTCAATTAGTTTACCAGTGATATTTCCGAGCAGTACATTAACATTTTATAAAAAATGTGATTGCTATAAAGAAAGGGCATAAACAAGTTTGTACAATTTTTTAAAGTTTAAGTTACTTTTTTAGAAATTATTATCAATTGGTTTGATACAAATTTCGAAACAGTGATATTTCGAAGCAGTAAATTAACATTTCACGATAATTGTGATTATTATAAACAAACGGCATAAACAAATTTCCTGTGAATTTGTTTATAGCAATAACATTTGTAATTAAATGTCAATCTACTGCTCCGGAATATCACTGGCAAACCAACTGAAACAAATTTCCAAAAAAGTACCTCAAATTTAAAAAAATTGCACAAACAGCGAATTTGTTCATGCCCTTTGTTTATAAAAATCACATTTTTCATAAAAAGGCAATATGCTGCTCCGAAATGTCAAGGGTAAACCAATTGAAACAAATTTCCAAAAAAAAGTACCTCAGACTTTCAAAAATTGTTTAAACTCTACATATGTTTATATTATTTGTTTAAAACAATGAGAAATATACTTCCATTTATTTTTATAATGTACATAACTTCAAATTGGATTATAGACAAAAGTCACTTTATAAATATTCAGAATCATTTCAAAATCTCAAACTGTTGTTTATAACAAGGCAATTGTTAATAAAAAATTGTTAATTTCTTATAAACTCTCAATTAGTATTTTGCGAATCTGAATTTATCGATTACACATTAATGTTACTCAAACTGAAAAATTTATGCATAGAAAACATACAATTTTTAATTTGTATGTTTACATACAAATTTACATTAGACATTATGTTTACGTGCAAATTTTAATTTGTATGTTTTTAAAATGAACACAATTAAAGCGGCCGCGAAAAATACTATAGGGCTAAAAAGTCCATCCAAAAGCAAACCTTGGTTTGACGAAGAGTGCGAACTTTGGTTTGAGG
>JBAGKK010312366.1:0-19845 GCA_037177015.1 Euceroptres primus
CGTACAAAAGTAAATGCGCAGAGAGTCGTGATGTAAACAACGTCTGGCGGCCCTGATTGCCCGAGCGATGTAGGCCGATCAAGGGACGCTCGGGGGGGGGGGGGACAGAATCAGTGAAGCGTGAACGGTGCCATCGATCAGTGTGCCGTTAATCCGGTGGTCAGTGTATGTATGTTTAAAATATTTTTTTCAGCATAATCCAAGTTTATTATTCTCCAGATCCTCAAAATATTTCTGCAAATAGCCAACTTTCTGTAAATAACTTTTTCAATCTTTAAAACAATTCCACCTTCTCCTTTAAAAAAGATTCTAAAACGAAACTAAAACTATTCTTTCTTTCACTCTGATTCGTTCTAATCAATAAAAAAATCTTACTTAAAAAAAGAGTAAAAAATATAATAAGAATTAATAACTAATCATTCAAATTTTCTATCTTAAAAATATCGCGAGATGAGTAAAAACAACTGAACTCTCTTCATTTCCCAATTTCAGTCTAACCCTCAACTATGTCGCAGCAGCGAAGCACCGTCCTAGCAATATTAAAAATGTAAAATATTTCGCTAAATTGCAACTACCCGTATCACATGGAAGCATTTACACCGAAGAGATTTGAGCTAACATTTGCTGGAAAGTGGTCGTCCCCACCACGGTAGACATTTGACTAATACTGTTAAACAAAGCATCCGCTTGAATATTTTCTGGTAGCCTCGTAAGGAACTGCGCCCCCCTGACAAAGTCCATTTTCAACAATTCTTCCTGATACAAATGCAAAACCCCGAGCGCCGTTCTAAATAAAAATTCATCCCCGTCCCTTAGAAACATGTCCCAAATCCTAGAAGCCACATCAAGAGGCATCGCCTTTGCATAAATTGTATACAACCAATCCAGAAGATACAAATCCAGACTCAGCCCAGCGATCGAGAAATGCGAATAGATCTTTGGCAGTTTGTTCGCAAGTGCACTAGAGAACGCTTTATAATAAATACTCATTTGCTTTTGATCCAGGCTGAACGCTGCTCGATGGCAGGGACTATTTAGGAGATTTGCGAAGCTGATGAAGGCGTCAGTAGAATCCATATTCAGTGAAAGCACACCTCCCACGAAGCTCATTCCCTGGACGTAGCCAATGTCTGGTCTATAAACAGCATAAGCTGCCAAAATTCCCTGGAGACTTTCCGCTAAAGGACCTCCATCTTGAAAGACACACAGGGAAGGAAAGGTCCTCGAAACATCCAGTTTGATTGCAGCCAATGATTCATTCGAGGGATTCGACAATGCTCTGTCCAAGCAAAGATTGTAGAGATGTGGCGTGATATTTAAACTATTACAGATCGCCAACTTCCAGACTTTGCCTCGAACACTCGGTGGCAATCCACGCCACCAGAGATCCCGAACTTTCTTGGTGTTTTTCACAGCTTCGAATTGAGGTAAAACTTGAGTATTCCACATGAGAGAATCCTCAGCCAATCTCTGCTCTTCCTTGAGCTGCTGAGCTCTTTGATTCTTTCGCTCACGTTCCTCTTTTAATTCTCGCTTTCGAGCAGCTTCCAAGATCGCATTGTACTGCCTCCTGTGGTTTTCTTCCTCAGCGGCGCTTTTCGCGGGTAAATTCGAAGGTCGAGGTTGTTGTATTAGAGCGAGACTGCCTCCAATTCTGTCGACATTTCTCGTTGGACTTCCAGCACTCAAGGGTCGTTGAGGTTCTTTGGATTTCCAGGAGAAGACGTTCTTCACGAAGGAGGCATTCAAGGGCCAGAGTTTGCCTTTTTCTGGAGAAGATTGTTGTTGTTCTTCGGTTCCTTGGAAACTACCAGAAGGAGAGAATTCACTGAGGGAAGAGACAGTGCTGCTGCAAGAGTGAGGTAAACTATTTCTAGGACTGTCGTTCAGACTATTGGTTTCTTCCTTGGGTTCTGTTTCGGTTCGAGAGTTGATGGAGTTTTTGTTGCATTCACTGGAGAACTCGAGACTTTGATTTTTAGTTTGCTGCTGGACACCGTTTGAGTTTTGTGTTTCTTCCAGGGTGTAAAAGTTTTTTATGACGGAACTGTAAGTTAGAGGCATAGTCTCCAGGGTCTGGTTTAAGCTTGACTCTGCTACTCCAATGGAGACTGTGTTGCCTGCATCGTACCATTTGTTTTCTCGTATATGAACACAAAGTGCTTTTGTTTTTGGTGTTGTTATCGGCGCCACATCGCAGGCTAAAGCTTCCTCGATTTCTACACTGTTGCAACATATTGTGTCGCCGTTCAAAGAAACCAGCTGCTGTTTTCCCAGACCTGCAAATTATAGTTTATGTAGTATAAAATAACAGGAGTTACTTCAGGGTCAATAAAAACAAATACTGATCTACGATCTAAAATTTAGAAGCTTGATAGAATTATTGGAACTTTTGTGTATTCTCTGACACGTCCAAGTTTTGTAGTGTGTTTATTAAAAAAATAAATTTCAAATTTTTAAATGTTCAAACTTTTGTCCAAACCTTTAGAGTTTAAAAAAATATATATAAAAGTAACAAGGAATGATTTTATTTAGTCTTAGTCGAATCAAGAATTTAATTCGTCCTTCCCTGAGAATAGAAACCGAAAGATATTGATTTATTATAAATAGGTGATAAACTCCAAAATATATTCTACGTTCATCTCGGCTTTTGAAAATCATTTAATTATTCTTTATGAAAGACAAGCAATTACAGTTAAAGCTTTTTAACCGGAGTTCAAAAGGCAGGGTTTAGTTTAGATGATTCTTTTTTGAGAAATTGTAGTTGTAGACTTGTAAATTCCAAATAACACAATGAATGCAATGAAATATAACAAGCTTACCGTTACTCGGAGGTTGAAAATTCGTAGACTCAATACGTCCAGCTTTATTAGCCCGTGCTTTTTGTCTATCATAGGACTTCAAATGTCCATTATGCTGTCCATTTACCAAGTTGACACCGTTGCTTACAGACTGCGACGAAGGGCTCTTCATAGCTAATTCGATGAAACCTAACCTCACTTTTACATCTTTCGAACGACTTCGTTTCTACTGCAACTCAGCTTTCCTGACACGATGCCAAAAAACCTCCTAAGGATTCGATAATCCTGGGACTCATTTTCAACACTTTGCATTGAAAAACTAACTCCGAAACACCCAATTTCGCGAAATTTTTGCCGGAGAGCTGAGATTTCACCAGCTGTCAAATGAAATGTCAAATCGGACGATTTCAAGTTTCAAGCTCTGCAGCAGAACTTTGAGACTATCGCATTGCGTAAAATTCCGATATTCCATGAGAATTCACACACAGAAAATCGAGCCCGAGGATATGCTCATTTCAAGCATTTTTCACGATCGACTTCCAGAATGGAATTTAAGAGCGTTCAACAGTATTATCTACACTCATCATTCACGTATGCACTTATTATTGAACAGTGTGAGTTCATTTGGAGTTCCACCCATCGAGACTCGACTACACGTAGTACGCAGTGTACGCAGAATCAGCTGTTTGGCAGTGCCATTGGCCATTGATGAAGAGTTCAAAATAAATCTTTGTAGTCCAGATGGCGTGAAAAAAGCGAATTCAAATATTTCATTAAAAACATGTGTTCTGCTTTATATTTAAGGTTTTAAGAATCGACTTCATTTAATTTTTATCACAATAAATTATCACATGGAAGATATTTTGTCTGTCGTCAACTTTGATAAGATTAAACGTTTAAAGTCTAATTAATTTCTGATGCACATTAAATTATAATGATACTTCCATGAGAGAAAAGACTCATAATTATTAACCCTTTCATTATTAAATTTAAAATTGTTGAAAATCTTAACGTATTTCAAAACAGAAATAGCATAAAAGAAGAAATATTGAATGATATGCAAATGTAAATATTTACATACAGCTAAATGCCTAATTATTATCAGCGAATATCCTCTAGATGCAAGAATATCTGCTGTATCAAACAATCAGAATAATTTATAAAGTCAACGTTTCGAGGTCTTACACAATGCGTCTAAATTTCAAAATATTTAATCCTAATTTGGTATTTTCCTAAATTTATTAATCAATTTACTGAAAGTAAAATTATTATCTAAAATAAGTATAAAGATTTTAAAAACCAGAAAGGAAAGGAACGCGTAATTTTCTCTTTTGCTAAAAGAATTTTTTTCGGCAGTAAATTTGTAAATTATCAAAAAATACTTTAAACTATAATAATTTACTTATAAAACTACCTGTTTGAAAGTTTTGATTTTTAAAATAAATAATTATTGTTCAATATTTGTAAAATGCTACAATAGTGCACAGAAATTTTGATTAAGAGGAGAAAAATAAAGAAAAAATTCTCACTGGAATTTCAATATTTTCAAAGCTGTTTTTCATCAAATAAGTGTTTGAATTTGCAATTGGAATAAAAATATGAGGACTTTCGTTGCTACAATGAAAAAACCTTTTTCAGATTCAGGGGGTCTCAAAACGTGGAGATTTGATGAAAACTGGGAGGAGGGGGGCTAGTTTTACACAAATTTTACCTTCTGATGTGATAGGGTTGACGCGATGGAGTTTAGAAATAAATTTTAAACTAAAAAATAAAATTGTGTTTGTACATCTAAAGTTTTGTAATTTAATATGTAATATAAAAGATTGGTTTACCCAAATAAATCCCTCTACACTTATTTCACCTTCAAATCATTTTATCAAATTGTACGTTTGAAAATATTTTACAGCAGTTTAATAATGCAGCCACAAGTGCCACAAAAGAATATAAAAAAACAAAAATCTACATAAATGAATATGACTTACCACATCTGCGATCTTCCGATTCTTCGTCGCAAATTGCAACATCATCAACCAGTTCCAACTATTGTTTATGGCACTTACAAAATAAAGTCAAAAAAGTTTTTCTCAGTCTACGCGAGCTCCCGTCTTTTTAAATGAAACGAAAACGACGGGGATGATCAAACAACAAAGGCATTCACAACACACGCCCGGAACATAAACATAACCTGAAAGAAACTATCAACACTTTTACTCTTTTTACCAAAATCGCACCATTATCGAAAATAATGATGGGCTTTTACTTTTTACACAAAGCATCATAAAAAATAAAGACATTTTCATTTCAAACTCATAAAAAGAATGGAATCGCAATCACCATAATGGCCCCGCCCACCCCGCAGATACAACGACACAGGAAAAGAAACTTTCGTCGCGAAATTTACGTTTGTCTACTTTGTCACTGTACGATTTTCATCACTTCTCGATATCCGCGACGGTAAAAAAGCTTTTAGGTGTATAATCACAACTTCTAAACAAAATATCACGATGTTTTACTGAAAAAATGTGCGGGAGCACCAAACTTTTCAACCGGTGAGTCGAGAAATAAACAGTTGAAATGCGCAGGTCGTAACTTGCAACGAACATGCGTAACAGCTTTTTGTCAATAAGGCGCGCAAAAATTCGGATTTATGCATGGAAAATACTTCACTACTATCAATTAAACGCGTTTTTAACTAAGAAATATTTATTGATCGCTTGCAAAATAACCCTTGATTGCTTTTTATTATAAATTTCAATTAATCCTAACTCAACTCGCAATAATTTGAATAAATTAAAAAAATATTTCGCTTTCAGAGAGAAAGTCCCTAACTAAAAGTTGCATCGTCGACATGACGTCATAAAAATTCCCTAGGACAAAAGAAACTAAGCAAGAACAGCTGATTCAGTGGTCCCAGAAAGTCCCAGAAAAGGAAAGATCGAGTTAAATGAAATTCGTGACGAATAATAAGATATTTTGTCTGAATTCTGGAGCAGATAATTCTTATATAAAAATCGCACCAGTGAGGAAAATTCTTCTAAATAGATACTTAATGGTTTCAAAGTAAAATATTGGTGTCCGATCATTTATTGGTGTAACAGATGTTTGTCGTGAGAAATGTCACAAACTGATATCAAAAACTTATTCGACGAAAGTAGGTAAGTAGGACTAAAAATATCACGTCAGAATCATGATTATAAACTTGTTTGCACTCTTTTGGCAAGGCTAGCGATGTTCAAACATTGATATTCATTCACATTTACATGTTTACGTCATTAATGTATAAGTACACTGTACATTTGCTGTTTATGCAACAAACATAATTACATGTTTGAGAAATTCGTTTTAAAAATTCCGACAATTCTTTTTGGCACGTTACGAACTTCTTTTTTACATTGAAATACGTCAATTGGAATCGTAATCCCTGTTTTTTAACTATGGCTTTTGTAATCAGTTCTTAATGTTTCACTCTTAAAAATTTTATCACTATTGCCTTTAAATTCTCTTTATAATTGCACTAAATTAGTAACAATTAGATTAGAAATTAAATTAGATTTAGGAATGAATTTTCTTTTCCTTTGACACAACTATAACAAGTTTAAAAACTCGTTTTAGAAAAGTTTAATAAACGTTAGAAATAAATGAAAACTTTAATTAACAGTAATAATTGTTTCAGATTTCCTAGTGGCTGGAAACTAGCAGCTCTACTTCTGTACGCTCCACTGGGATTAATACTAGTCGTCCTTCGCCTCTTAATCAGTTTTCAGCTCTGGATTTTGGCCTCGATACTTCCGGATTGCCAACCACTTCGATCATTTTTACACAATGGTCTCAGCTTATCATTTGGAATCATCGTCAATATCAGCCCAGAAAGCGAGGATCGAAATCCGGAAACGCGGATCCTAGTTGCGAACAATGTCTCGACTCTGGACCACTTTGTGATTCGTCGAGTCGCTCAAACAGTAACTCCCAGTGTTTGGGATCTCCCAAGTTCGCTCAACGAAGCCTTGGGTTTGCAGAAGATGGACATGAGCAGCAAGGATGCTCTTGTGGTAAATATAAAGCAGTTCCTCGCTTCGACGAAGTGCAATATTGCTGTCCAACCCGAGTTTGGCGCAACCAATAACCGAGTGGCACTACTCAAATTTAACTCCTGGCCATTTGGAATTGAACCAGCCGTTCAACCCGTCGTCGTTAAGGCAAAGAGGCCCGAATTCATTGACGTAAGACTCACCTCGGTGGCATCAACGATATGGACCGACGTTCTCTGGTTCATGTTTGTGCCCTACACTATTTTTACATTAAAGTACCTTAAAGTTAGGAAAAATTCGGATCAAGAAATCCTCGTCAGGGAAGTCGAGAAGGAGATTGCAGACGAGCTGAAACTTCAGACTAGTACGCACACGATTTCAGACAAAAGCGAGTATGAGAAACGCTATCTGAGGGAAAAAGTACAGAACAGGGGCACTCAGAGCAGAGGATCCATGTCTCCACAGGTCGGGAACAACATTGAAATGGTGAGGATGGCCCAGCGAGTTAATGAAGTACTTCCAATGGTTCCACGTAACGTGGTTTTCCGCGACCTTTGTAAGTATAATTTTTTTAGTTCTCTCTTTTATCCTTTGGATAATTAAATTTAGCCTTTTTCTGCTTAAGAGTGCTAAATTTATACTGTTAATACTTATTACTGATATTACTACTTATTTAAATTTTTGAAGCATTAAAGTAAAAAAATACAGAAGCTGTTTTAAATTTTAGACTTGGTATTCAAAAATTATTTTTACATTATCTGAAAGTAATATTCAATTCTGTTCTATATTTAGAACAAATTCTTTCTTGATTCGATTTAAATCCTAGCTTTGTTTTTTATCATTGAAAAGTTTCCTGAAGTAGAATAAACATTCGTCTTCAAAAAAATGTTATAGATAAGAAGTGCGCAAATCGCATTAATCCTCTGTTAAGAAAAGAATAAAATCAAGATAAGACTTAAAATTATGAAAAGCATTACAATTCTTGCAATTTTGAATTAAAATTGATGTAACACAAATTTTTTAAAAATTCAACTTTTCCTTGCCAGTGAAAACAAGAAACGCGGAGATTACAATCGCCAATCTTCTTGACGGCATAGTAACTTACACACCAGAACAATTACCATCCACTACTTCGGCTGAAAGTTCACTATCCAAGCCTCAAGTACAACCCACAAAAGGTATCAAAATGCCAGGAACGCTTTCTTTCCAAGAAAGAAAGGCAAAGATGATAGCGGAAGCTCGGGAGAAATACATAGAGAAGCACGGACTCAAAAACTGTTGATGTTCTCACAAGCATCCAATTTTAATACCACTACAATGTCGTAATTGAGAACAAAAAATTGTAACATAAATGTTTTGTTGTATATGTATTTACTATCTTATCGCATCAATACAGTTTTATTTCTAAAATATGATTCAATAATCGCATAACATCCTGCCCTTCGCGCGTCATCAACAAACTACAATATATTCATAATACAGCATAAAATATTATATTTTATCTTTGTTACGCGTTGTACATTTGGAAGACTGTATTTGGAAGACTAAGCGCACGTTCCTGCGAAGTAATCCTAAAGAGTTAGAAACTAAGATAATGTACCAACAAGGACCAATGCTGCCTAAATGAAAGTATAGTCTTCCAACTTAGAAACTAACTGCTTAATTCTATAATTAATAATCTTAATCCTAACTTCCTTTTTGTTCTTACAATCACTCTAAAGAGTTGTGAAAATTATCTTGCTGTATATACTGAAAGAGAATGAGCGTTAGGTAGCATTGGTACAAATTACACTGACTATTGTCACAATCGGCATTGTAACCAGAAAGCCTTTAAATTTTTCTGACATCGGTCACTCGTACATTACCTTATTATGGCACTTTATTTTAACATCCACACTGTATTTCCAAGACGAGTATAATAACATCCATAACTCTTGTCTCAATAAAGCTGTACATTGAACATCGATTATTAAATATCTCGCTTCTTTATTTTCATCAAGAAATTCTTGAGCAAAAAGTCGAAACATTAATAAGGATAAAAAATTGTACATCTGAGATTGATCACTGTTCGAATTGAAAAAAATTGATCAGATTACTGATTTCAATGATCGATGTTACCAATGCAAACGTATTTTATATCCACGTATTCGTCCATTCCATGACTGGATCCTTCTCTTCCCAATCCTGACTCTTTAACGCCTCCGAAAGCAGCCTCGGTACAAGAAATAAGACCTTCATTAACTCCAACCATGCCCACTTCCATATTCCTCGCCACTCTGAAGACCTGTGATATGTCTCTCGAGAAAAAATACCCAGCAAGTCCAACATTAACATCATTTGCTTGGCTTACGGCTTCTTCCTCACATGTGAATTTATGCAGAACCGCAACCGGTCCGAATATTTCCGACTTGTAGATATTCATATCTTTCGTGACTCCTGTCAATAATGTAGGAGCATAGAAAAGAGGCCCCACATCTTCAAGGACTTTACCACCGCAGTGAAGCTTGGCGCCTTTTTTAATAGCATCTTCCACGAGAGTTGACACAATCTCCAGCTGACTTCCATTGATGAGAGGCCCGTGCGTTATTCCTTCTTTGAGTCCATCGCCTATTTTTATTTCAGAGTTGATTCGCCTCAAGAACTTCTCTGTGAATTCGTCGAATACTCCTTCCTGAATGAAAAATCGATTGGCCGAGACACAAGTTTGTCCAGAGTTTCGGAATTTACTGGCCATTGCTGCAGTGACTGCCAAATCGACGTCAGCGGAATCAAAGATGATGTAAGGTGCATTGCCACCTAATTCGAGACTCAAACGCTTCATGGTAGAAGCGCATTGCCTGTATAATAATTTTCCGACCTGGGTTGATCCAGTGAAAGAGAGAATCCTGATTTTCGGATTACTGCAAAGTTCCTTGCCAACTTCTATGGAATTCTCGTGGCTCGAGGTTACGACATTGATGGTACCGGCTGGAAAGCCAGCTTTCTCTGCCAAATCTGCCATCGCGAGAGCAGTAAAGGGAGTGATTTCTGACGGTTTAATGACGCAAGTGCAGCCAGCTGCCAAGGCTGGTCCTGCTTTTCGAGTTATCATCGCGTGAGGAAAGTTCCAGGGAGTGATGATACCTGCGACTCCGACGGGTTGTTTGAGTAAAAACATTTCTCGATTGCGAATAGGAGCCTGGAGGACTTCTCCGTTGACTCGTCTTGCTTCTTCAGAAAACCACTCGATGAAGGAATTTCCGTAGCGAATTTCTGCTCGCGACTCGTTCAAGGATTTTCCGTTTTCCATGGTTAAGATGCAGGCTAAATCTTCCGAATGCTTCACCTATGAATTTAAATATTATATTTGTTTTAAAGGAACTTATCAAAAGCATTTGCTAATTTATAAGCGAACACAGTTTCTGGATTTTATTTAAAGTATGGAGCAAATTGTAGTAATACTTACCAATAAATTATACCAAGAACGTAAGAGATCACTTCGCTCTTTGGCAGTAGTTTTTCTATAAGATTTGAAGGCTTCTTGAGCTACGTCGATTGCTTCTCGGGTATCGACAACATGCATTTCAGGAACTTGTCCAATTTCTTCGCAATTTGCAGGATTATAAACAGGAAAAGTTTCTTTGTTCTTTGCACCGACCCATTTTCCGTTAACAAAAGCCAATTCTTTTATCATGCTCATCGCACGATTTGCTATTGGATTTGGCGATGTGATTAAAACGTGCCTCACTTGAAGGGTCCTCGAAAACATCTTTTAAATTAATTGCTGAAAACAAAACATATTAAAAGTTATAAAGAATACTGAGGAATGAATAAAATGCTGTAAAAAGAAATTTAATACTATACAAATCCCAGCATCTGTTAAATGTTTGCTGTCGTCACTGATAGATTTCATGAGTTCAATGAAAATGGCATTGATAGCAATTTAAATAATAATAACAATTTTTATTGAGAGATATCAATCAAGTAGTGGTTGCTAAAAAATCAATAACTTTTGACACTTTACCTTTCTGAAATTACTTGCTCAAAGACGAACGATGTTTGCAAGCACCAAAGCAAATTATCACTCTATAAACGCCTTTTATCAATCTCCGGCATCATTGCATTAAACGCACACATGAATACGAGATTAAAATTATTGTCAATAAGATAACCTTAGTCTTCTTACACGATTGAAATCCGCGATAAATGTTAGAAATTCCCGAAATTCCTTTCAAAATATTTGAATATTCGTGTCCAAAGATCACGGATAAAAAGTATAATTAAAATTATTCGGTTACTTCATTTTGTCATTTATATTTTAATAAAAAATGACTCAATTAGAAAAAATATTCCAAAGATTATTTTGAAATAATATTTGTGATTCCGAATTTTGAGGTTATATATCAGAAGCAGACGATATTTTGTGACAGCTGTCAGTGCTGCCTGCTGCGTAAGAAGAAAACATGATTCGTGATTGGTGGAGAATCCTTTTAAAGTAGTTTACCAACCAATGAAATTTTGATTTAAAATTTGTGCGGCTTGCAAGTTTAGTCAAGTTTAGTGTGTTTCTTGTGCCTTGTGTGAATTTCTGTACTTTTCTTCACGACGTTTTTGACAACACAAAATTGTGTAATACCGGCGTCAGAAAAATCAGTAAAATCAACAGATTCGTTATCGTGATCGTTTATTTACGTTAGATTAAGAATATATTGATCAGCAGGAAAGATAGAGATCTTAAATCATGAGCAGCAATGCAAAAAGGACGATTTACGTAGGTCAGTAAATGCAAATCAACGTATACACAAAACTAACCTATTTGCCTAAATTTTGGATTCATGACTTAAAATATGATTTAAATTATCTCATTTTTCATCGCTTTCTATTATTCACAATTTTTTTTTTTGATTTTGAACCATGTTTCAGTAATGAAAAGACATTTTATTACTCGTAGCACAACCTAACCTCACTTTTTAAAAAGCATTTTTTTGTATTTTTTTTTTCGTTAATTTGACGGTAATGTCAATTTTACTTTTGAAAAGATGTTTCTTAGTGTATCTTAATTTCTATAATTAATTGATTCGGTGAATTTTCTTTTTTATAGCAACTTTCTTGGTAACGTCAGTGATACGAAAAAAAAATTAAATAACGGAAAACCCCTTCAAAGTTACAATAATTAACTAGGAATACCAAACAGAACCATTTAAAAACAAGCACATCTATTTCGAAATTATATACGAAAGTACATTCTTATCTTACACAAATTTTTAGAATATCTCTGTTTGAATTTTATTGACGTTGCTAATACAAGTATGTAAAAATAATTTTACATTTTATAGGTGGATTAGCGGAAGAAGTAGATGATAAAATGCTTTCTTCGGCCTTTATTCCGTTTGGAGATATAGTCGATATACAAATCCCATTAGATTATGAATCAGAAAAGCACAGAGGATTTGCTTTTATAGAATTTGAAGCGGCCGAAGATGCATTGGCAGCAATCGATAATATGGTAATTATTTGTATTATTTATTGAGATTAAATAATTCCTGTGACAATTACTAACAAAATTTAAAATGTTCAGCACGATTCAGAATTAAATGGCCGAACAATCCGCGTAAATATTGCCAAACCACAAAAAATCAAGGAAGGTTCCTCGAAGCCTGTTTGGGCAGATGATACTTGGCTGCAGGAACATGCAGGCGAAACTTTAAAAGGCACCGACACTACAACCACCGAAGATGCTCCACTTATTTCCAAAAAGAAGCAAAATCCTCAAGTATATTTTGATATCAGTATAGGCAAGCAGGAAGTCGGCAGAATAATAATGATGCTGCGAGCTGATGTGGTTCCAAAAACTGCAGAGAACTTTCGCTGTCTTTGCACTCACGAAAAGGGATTCGGCTATCAAGGAAGCTCATTTCACAGGATCATTCCAGACTTTGTATCCTTTTCAAACTTTAAGCATTTAAGTAATTTTTAATCTTCGTGTCTGATGCGATATTTTTCTTAATTAGTAATTAGATGTGCCAAGGCGGAGATTTCACGAATCACAACGGAACCGGCGGTAAGTCAATTTATGGAAAAAAGTTTGATGACGAAAATTTCGAATTGAAACACGCGGGGCCTGGAACATTATCAATGGCGAATTCCGGACCGAATTCCAACGGTTCGCAGTTCTTTCTATGTACTGCAAAAACAGATTGGTTGGATAACAAGCATGTTGTGTTTGGTCACGTCCTCAGTGGATTAGAAGTTCTTAAAAAGATGGAGAAGTGTGGCTGCAAAGCAGGAACTCCGTCACAGAAAGTGGTTATTACTTCATGTGGAGAGTTGACGTGAAGTTTGTAGAAAGTAGATATTAAGAAAATTCATAATTATTTGATATTATGAGACATAAATCCTTTAAAAAGGATTCATTCAGACCCCGCAACGATTTTAATGCAGATAATAGATTTCAATTAACTTTTATACGAGATAATAAAAGAGAAAATCCTGAAGATCTTGGACTTTATTTGGAAAGAAATAATAAAATAAATAAAAATTGATATAGTATATAAATATATTTATTATAAAATTAATATTAACAGTAAAAAATGCTACTTTTTTCAGTAGAGAAAATAAGAAAAAGTACATTTGTATGAAACTAAATTCATATGTAAAAAACAGTATTTGGTATTCTTTGCCAAGAAAAGTTTAAACCCAATCGTATTGATACCGGATTAATTAAGATTTAACCTTCAAAGTTTATAATCTAGATGCCATTCCACCACCTGCGACTATCGTCTCGCCAGTTATGTAAGAAGCATCATCGCTGGCTAAAAATGCAGCAACGCCTCCCATTTCATCAGGTAAACCTAATCGGCCCATAGGAATTTTAGATTTCGTTGTTTCTTGAATCGATTCTGACTGATACATCTGTAAAATTCAAATTAAAACAAAGAGGAAAATTAACTCTCAGAACTTAATTTTGAATCATTACTAGAAAATATAAATTATCCAGGGAATTTAAATAGGAAACTTTGGATATGTACAATTATTAGGATTTGGAAACTTATGTTTCCTAAAGTTATTGTTCTTAAAATTCAATTCTTACCGCTTGAGAAAACTTTGTTTTTATGACACCAGGAGCTATACAGTTTACACGAATTCCATCTCGCGCAAGATCTTCATAGGTTGACTTGCATAATGCAATTAGAGCTGTTTTACTTATAGAGTAAACGCCCAGCAACTAAAAGTATTGTAAATTGAAATTTAAAAGATTTAAAAGTGGGTCCTTTTTCAGGAATTAATAACGAATTAATTGCTTACGTCGAAAGGTTGATATCCTGCTATCGAAGAAATAATAATAATCGAGGGAGATTTTCCTTGTTTGAGAAGAGGTCGAGCCTCTTTCATAAGCAGATATGTACTTTTTACATTTATATCGAAAATCTTATCCCACACATCTTCATTGGTATCCAAAACTGGACCCACAGCTGGATTCACAGCTGCATTTGAAACGAGGATATCCAATCCTCCAAACTTTGATTTCGTCTAGAAATTTGTTTTGAAATTATTATAGATTTTATATTTAATATCTCAAACGCTTGGGGTACATAAAAATGAAAAAGAATTTTCCTTGGAGAATATTTTGTTTATAAAAATGAAAATGATTTCAACTCGGTGTTAGTTCGTTTATTTAAATTTTATGTAGAAATCTGAAGGTTTTAAACACAATTTTGCAATTTATACCTCATCCAAAAGACGTTTTCTGTCTTGTTGATTTCCTACATGGCAAACAACTCCAGAAACTTGTAATCCTTCATTAGCTAATTGCTGAACTGCACTTTCGACATTGGCTTTTTTTCTACTACTAATCATAACTTTAGCACCTTCTTGTGCTAAACGTTTTGCTATTGAGTAACCAATTCTGAAAAGAAAATAATGTATTTCATTTAAAATATATATAATAATTTATTAATTATTCTTATAAATTATTAGACTCCAAAAAACCAGACTTATAAAACATGAAATTTTAAAGACTTTACAGAATATATTAAATCAAAATATTTGCAAACAGTTAAAAAGAATATTATTTACTGAAAAAAAATTTTTCAAAAGCTGTTTCGGATTTTGCGTATGATATAAAGAAAAAAATTGCAATATTGGAAATTGATTACAAACCCTTGTGTAGATGCAGTTACAATTGCAACTTTTCCCTCTAATCGTCTACATAATCCAGGTACATTCGATGAAAATGTTTTTATCATTTGATCTGCAGCTGCTCGCATCATTTTTATATAAAGTTAAACTTAACTTTTCTACCTTACACTTAAAACTGTTGTACTTGCACTTTGAACGTAAAACAGCTGATTGTTATTGTCATTCATCGTACCGTCGGACCTCTACCATGTCATAATTTCGGGGGGAGTTATTACTTGATGGAGGTAGTCCGGAGGGGAAATGGAAGTTGCGCAACAGGCATTTGCGCACACACGTATGTATCCATGTGTGGGTGTAAACTATTTGCGCAAACGCCTTCTCGAGAGTTGGGGCAAACGACTGAGACTAGTAGCGGGGAATATGACATGGTGGAAGTTTACATTTTCAGGACTGCCAATAATGTTTTACAAAATTCAAAAGAAAATGCTCCAAAAAGATAATGCGATTTTTAAAAAAGTTGAGAAATTGAAGAAAAAAGATTTTAGAAAAGACTTAAGAAAAAGAATTAATGAAAATGTTGTATTGAAATATTTTTCAATGATTTTACTTAACTGGACTTGAAAGTATCAAGTTGGTGATCTTGTTTGCGCGAGTTTCTTTAAAAAACTTTAAACTTTGGAACCGGAATTTAAATATTTCATATTTTTGTGTTGAATGTTAATTTTTAAAAATTTAAATCTTTGAATATAAGAGAAAGTAAGAGTCCATTCTTTACTTTTTATCACAAACTCATTTTGAGATCAGTCTTTTGAAAATTAAAATTATTTGTGCAGCGCTGTACAATTATTTTCAGATTGTTGACGTTTATTGACGTCAAAATAATGCTAGTAGAGGAAATTTGGTCGACTCGCTTTATTATAAAGTTTTTATCACTTCGAATTTCGTATAAAAAGGATGGATTTGACCATAAAATGCATTCAACGATTTACTTTGATCTGGTTTCAAATCTACAAATAAGTTCTTCTCTGAAATATTAATTTTTGCTCCAAAAATGGCAAAGTTATTCTATTTGTGTATTTTTATTTTTTCTGTTTTTTTTTTTCAAACAATTTGGACTTCAGCAACATCTGAAATTTAGAATAGAGGTAAGTAATTTAAAAAAATAATAATTTTGCAGATTTAAAAACCGAAAATTATTTTGTGGAATTGACACATTTATTATTTATTTAAATTCTAATTTAAGTTTCTCATTTAAAATTTAAGGATGCTTTAAATTCACGTAAAATATGATTTTTTATTTTTTTTTTATTTTTCAGGACCTTAAATATGGCAAGAATTCAGCAAATGCAAGAAGAAAATTAAAAGTATACCTATTCAGTACCGGTCACGAGTATCAGACCGCTTCACTCGCATCTCATCGGAAAAGAATTCTTATCTTTAAGGGCGTGTGATACATTATGATGTCACAAATTATTTAAATCAAAAAATCAAGTAAATGACATTTAATGTCTTATGGGAGAAACCCAATTACACTGTTTATGCTATGTTTCACGTTCCAGTACACTCGTCGTTGAATCGAAGGCCCCTGAATAGAGGACCACCTTCATGGTCGTTCACGCTTCATTGATTCTGTCCTCCGCCCCTGAACGTCCCGCGACGGCATCATCGCTCGGGCAGTCAGGGCCGCCAGACGTTGTTTATATCACGACTTTCTGCGCATTTATTTTTGTACGTTCAGAGACTATATCGCAGTCCTGAATGTTGACATAAGATTGCTCGCTCGAAAGCATTGCATCGAGGACCGTCTACCCTCGAGCCCGGTCCTCGATTCAACGACGAGTGTAATTTAATTTAGATATTTTACTAACAATCATCTGATAAATTTTTCCACTGATTATATTTTGTAATACATTTTAAATAGAAATTTAAATACATTTTAAATACATTTTAAATAGCAGTTTAAAAAGACATTATATGTACTTGTTAATGTGAAATTTAATAATACAATATATTTGATATATGAATGAATATTTTGATGATGAAATTTCGAAATTTTAAATAAATTTTTGCCGGAATTCAAAGTTTTCTAGCGAATCAAGTTAAAATTACCTCAAATAAAAAAATTAACGAATCATTGCATTATGATATAAATCCAAAATTAATAATTAATTTTAATAAATAATTAAGGATATGTGATACATAATGATATCACAAATTACCGACCGATTTTTTATTTACATTCAGCGGGTTTATTAAGAGAGAAATGTAAATACAATGCTGAAATTTTGGGCAATAATAAAGAATATATTTAGGCATCGATTTCAGTTTTTATTTGTAAAAAAAAATTTCAAAAATAATTTTTTTTCAAAACAATAATTGAAACGCACTAGACATCGATTCCTTGATATATTCCTTATTTCCTCAAATTTTAGCATTATATTTGCATTTTATCTTAATAAACCCGCTGGATATAAATAAAAAATCGGCCGGTAATTCGTGACATCGTTATGTGAAGGGTTGTCGGATATAAGGACGTAAGTACCAAATTTAGGGAATTCGTTTTATTGACTTTAATTAATTGTTTTGACCTAACTCATGTCCCTGTAGAAGATTATCGTCGAGTTCGATTTGGAAGTGGGCCAGGGGAAGAAAAGCAGTGCATAAGGGCGTAATTGCCATAAGCCACGTAGTGCATTATGTGTGTTTATAGCCCAAAATGTCATTTCTGAGAGTTATGGCATCACAAAAAAGCATTAGGTGTACAAAAAAAGTATTTATACATAATTCACTACAATCTGAAACAATTGAAAGAAATCATGTTTTTCTCAATGTCATTCTAGAAATCGCTATTTGATAATTTTTTTTTCCGAAGTCGTTGTTTCTTTCCGCCTGCTCTTTTCGCGATTCAATAGAGATAAATAATAGCTCGAAACGCGTTTTTAGATTTTTTAAAATTTAAAAATAAAAAAATTATACAGCTTTTTCTGTGTCAGGACCGGCGTTTTTGGGGACGCGTCGTTTTTTGACAAGGGTTTCCTCGGAGATGGTTGCTTTTTTTCAGGCGTTCCCTTCACGATTCAATAGTGCTAAGTATAATAACTCGAGGCGTGTTTTTAGTTTTATTTTTAAATTAATAAATAAAAAAGTTATGCAACTCTTACAGAGTTAAAATTGGCGTTTTTTGGGACGCGCAAAGGTTTTCTCGGAGATGGTTGCTTTTTTCAAAGCGGTCCTTTCACGATTCAGTAGAGCTAAGTGATAGCTCGAAAGTAGTTTCTTGTTTTTTTCTTAAATTTAAAAGCATTAAAATTATACAGTTTTTTGTGCCTCCTGTCAAATTCGCGTTTTGGCACTTTTACGCCCTTTTGCCCGACGACCCTTTATGTATCAAATACCCTTAATTGTAATTTAATTAGATTTTGAAGCCATAGCGAGAAATAAAAAAGGTGCCCCTTGTTCCCAAAATTTTTTTATGTGCAAGGCAGTCCTGCTTCAAGTTCTAAATATGCGACGATCAAGCCTTTGCTCGCATTCACTACATGTTCATGGAGTCTCACGAAAATAAAAATATGATGGCACATTTGTATTTATTACTAGATGATTAGTAAAGATATTTGGAGTTTTTATAGGTTTCATTTTGAAGCTTATACTTTAAAGTAGTGCTATGATGATGCGAGATGCGAGTAAAGCGGCCTGATACTCGTGACCGGTACTGCATAACATGAATATTAGTTAAGAAACGATTGCGTAAATAGTGGAAAATTGATTTCAGTATCTAACAAAAATTCAAAGGTAGTTGCTTTGCCTCTATTATAATTTAATTTTGAATTTTATGAAATAATATTACAGCTTCGTTAATTTGAAGTTTGTATTGAAAACTATTGTTGATTTCCAATCCAGTTTCATTTAATATTTCCTTTTTTTCATCACACGTGCCCTTCGAATTTGAATTATTTATAGATGAACCCATACATATATACAAGTTCAGCGTTTGGTCTGAAAATTCCAGAATAAATAGAAAATTAAAATCCCATTAAGTCAGTAGTCAGAATAGATAAAGTAGGGAATATGTTCTATGTTTTCTCTGCCAAATATACTTTTAATGACACTGGCGTTTGTATAAAAAGAATCAAGTTCTCGTCCCCTAAAGCATTAAACATTTTTCTCTGAATGAGTTTAAATCGTCGAAGAATCTATCATTTGAAATTTTAACTTTCTTTCTAAAAATTGCAAATATATTCTACTTGAGTCTTTTTATTCTTTATGTTGTTTTACATCAAACAATTTGTACTTCAGCAACACCTTTGGAGAAACCTGATGGTAAGAGAAATATATTTTTGAAATATTTTGTAAATTAATTTATATTTTCATAAATTTCTATTGATGCCTTGCAAAGGCAAATATTATTAAATTTTCTAATATCTATTAAATTATTTATTTTATAGTATGTGCACAACCAATCGAAATAGGGAAATGTTTTGCCAATGTTCCTAGTTATGGATTTGATTATTAAGTCTGAAATTATATTCAATTTTTTCTGAAAAGTGTAAATGCTACTTTTATCAAACTTATTTTTTTCGAAATGTATGAGACAAATTCGATTTATCAGTTTTTTAAAAACAGAAAATGATTTTCTGAATTTTGCTTTAATTCAATTTTATTATGTCCACGTTATATAGCACGCAACAACCAATCGTTCAGGGTCTTTGTCGTGCCGATTATGCAAGATATGCTTTTCATACTGAGGAAAAAAATGTGTCAATTGTACGTTCGGAGGATGTGGAGGAAATAAATAGTATATTATGCACCTAGGGGGAGAAGAGGGACTTTTTTGACGAGTGTCGTAGGCGAGCGCGTAGCGCGAGAAGGAGAAGAGTACTGAAAACATACACTCGTCA
>JBAGKK010312470.1:0-40726 GCA_037177015.1 Euceroptres primus
AATAATTTGTGTTTCTGATGTTCATAATGTTTTTTGTTCAATTTTTTTATTCAATCGTTCTGCGTTCTGCGTTGTAAATCAATAAAAATATTAAAAATTCAGTTTAAGCCCTCAAAATTGTTAAAATTTTTGTAAAAATAAAAATAAACTATTAGAAATTAGGATTCAAAAAAGCAGCATTCTTTAAATAGGTAGGTAAAATGTATGTATGTGTGCTTACACAGAGAAGTCTTGAAATGACCTGGAATTTCAAATTAGCTTTTAAATATTTGAGTATAAATATAATATATCGACACTTACCTTTATTGTTAAAAAGTAGAGAAAATTATTGAAATTATATCATCTTAATTCTATTATATTTTAGAAACTATAATTAAAATAAGAAAAAACTTTGTACAGAATTACTATTATTTATTCTAAAACGAAAAATATGGAGTATTATGATTTTCATTAGGTACAATAATTTAAAACTAATTTATATTAGAGGTTGGTACAAATCTTAACCTAACCATTACCAAGCCGCGCAATATGTAACATTTTTTAAATATCTTCTGCAGTCCACAATCCCATAAAAATTTCCTTCATCACCGAGCTGTCGAAATATTCTGCTTTCTCCCACGTAAAACGCCCGGGAACCCGGAATGGAAGTGCACTAGGTCTGACACCATGAAATCACGAACATAAACAAAGACTCTAACCACTAGGCCTCGAATGTCATCGGTACACTTTAAAACGTCAAAATTAAAAGACGCCGTGGATTTAGAAAAAAAAATTGAACGGGGGTGAGGTGAAAGTGAAGTGAGAGTGAAGTGAACTTACGTAATTGACCCCCAGCTTCCTTTCTAGATACTTTTTTTTTCCAAAGTGCCCATCTTCAAAAAAAGTAGATTTTATTTATGATTGGATAAATCAAGGTCAAATTTTGAAATTTTCAAAAAATGCATATGATCAATCGAAAGGTTAGGAACAAATCTATCGAAAGTGTTCTAGCTAAATTTTTAAAAATTATTTATGAAAGGAGCAAAAATGTTCGCAGCAGAGAGTATCAGCCAAAAACTTCAAAATTCCACCTTCTCTAACCGGGGTACTTTTCGACAGAGCAGGATTTTTCTGTAAATTTACCATCTGAAATATTCCATTTTCCGGTATTTTTCGGTAAAATTACCATCTGAAATATTCCATTTTCCATTCCTCAGTGAATTATGAAATAAATTTTCGCTGTGAAGGTTTTCAGTTAGTTATTATTTTTAAATATTTATTTCAACTATTATAAGATTTTAATTTCCTAAAGCTTCCTTTAATCATATTTTAGTAATTATTGTAATAAAGTATTACTGAAAAAATTATCATACGAATTCCATGTATAAACAATTTTTTATTGTCATTGTAAGTATCAAGCAGTTAAAAACATTGTCTAAGGCGACTCCTCGGTATTATTTTTGATACTGAGGCAAATAATATTATAACATATATTTCATTAACTTATTACAAAACGTCAAAGATGACAACGAAAATCACACTTTATACCTGCTTTACAAAAAGAATAATATAGTATTATATCTCGCCCTCCATGACCATTTTGAATGTGTGTTTCCAGTAACTTCGGAAAAAATCTAATCACTTAAATAAACTGATCAGTCTCGTTTTTTCGTTTCAAAATTACATGGCATTCGCTCCCGATTTATTTATTTAAAATAGTGATAATCAGATGAACTCTTTTTTGAATCCATTGTTTCACTCTCAATATTCATAAAATGATTTAAACTTTTCTTCATATTCCTTTCGATTTACCGAACCTTCTTCCATTTAGAAAAACTTATTTTGGAATTAATATCTTTTCTCTATCACTCACGTAAAGAGGTTGAAAAGTACTGAACTGAAAGAACTAACCGATGTCGTGTCATGACATTGTTTGCAAACAGTATATAAGTCTTGATTTTTAATGCAGCGTGGGAGTAGGTGCTGGGCTTTAATCAAGACAAGCTATTGATGATAATAATAACATTTACAATTTACAATTTTATTACCTATATTTTTCAGCAATCAAAGGGCGATATACTCGTGTGTAATTTCTGAGTGACTCGTCCCTCAACAGAATTTAGAATGATAAATAATATAAATGAAAGAAATTAAATCAGAATTAAATTCGTTTAATTGTCTGGGTCACTTTAGGTATTTAATCAATTGCCTAGGCAGTCGGGCAGTTAGGCAATTGCCTGATTTATTTTAGGCAAATAGGTGAAAGAAAAAATTAGGCAGGTAGATTCGCCTATTTGCCGGCATTTGGCTAAATGCCTAGGCATTAGGCTTAATGCCGGATTCCTCGAAATTCCTGTGAATTTATATATATACGTCATCAACGAGTGAAATGCTTAAGCTAAAACATTATAGCACATTACATAGTGTACAAACTTAATTTAATTAAAGCGATAAAGTACTGACTAAAAAACGATTTTCTCTATTTCTAAAGTCAGGGATCAGAATAACACGATTCTGCTGCTCGAAAATTTAAGAGAGCAACAGCAGATTTTTTAGGCTATGTTTCTTCAAGAAAACGGTACCCGCGGCACATTACTTGAATTAAAGCGATAAAGTACTCAAGTGTAAATGAGTTTCTTTCTTTTTGAAAGTACTCAATTGTACGATTCTGATGCTCATAAATTTAAGAGAGAAACAGCAGATTTTTTAGGCTATGTTTCTTCAAGAAAACGATATACCCGTGGCACATTACTTGAGTTAAAGCGATAAAGTACTCAATTGTAAATGAGTTTCTTTCTTTTTGAAGTCAGAAATCATCATAGCTTATTAATGCGATAATGTACTTAATTGTAGTATTTGTAATCGATTTTCTTTATTTTTAGTGTCAGAAATTAGAATAATTAAAGCAATAAAATATTTTAGTGCACCAACTGTAAACGATTTTATTTATTTTTATAGTCAGAAATCCGAATAAGACAATTCTGCTATTAAAAAATCCAAGAGGGAAACAGCTGCTTTTTTAGGTTATGTTTCTTCAAGAACACGATACCTACGACATAGTATCATGATGGCAATATAATTTCAACGTACCTTCTGTATTTCTTCTTTACTGCAAATTTCGACTAACACTGCGTGCACTTTATCTAAATTAAAACAAATATTATGCATTTATCACGAGAAAATATCAAGATCATCGAGACGACGCTGCTTGAGCTAGTATACTGCGCCTACAGATTTAATCACCGGGAATGAATTTGCAATTTCAATGTGTATGCAGTTTCAACCATATGCATGAATGTTTGATTACAGTATATAAATTTCTTCTCAGTTACGTTCATGAAAAAATTTTCAACCAAAAATGTCTTGAAAAGTGTTTGAATTTTCAAGAAATGTCAAACAGTGTAGGAGATTATTATTTTGATTCTCATTATCAAATTTAAAAAAATACTTAAAGTGAGTTGTACCTTTTAGGCCCACCATGCGCGAATAGTCTCACCCTACGGTACTTACAATATATATTTCATTACAATTATATTCCCAAAATTGAAAAAAAATTTCTGATATAAACGTAAAAAAAACTTTTATTTTGTCTATTATAACTATAGTTGGTCAAAAAAACTTTCGTAATATATTTCAATTGATTCTTCCCGTCAAAAGGAATAAATTTATAAAAGAGAATGTGTGTCCGGGTTGTCACCCTTTAAGAAAAATGTGTTTAAAGAAGACACAGGAAAAACCTGAACTCAATTTAAGTAGCGTAGCCTACTCAAATTGAAGTGCAGCAAAAACAATACTGACTCTGCTCATTTTAAGTTTTTGTCAAAAAGTGTGAACTTGAGTCAGATCAAGTTCATTTTGAGTGACGGATGAAAATCGAAAATTTTGTTGAATGACGAATAATAAATAGCTTGCTATTTATATTATTGTCTGTAAAAGAACTCAAGTGAAAAATATAACTGAGTTTTACTTAGAGCACTGACTCATTATGATTTTCAGATAATAAATAAAAATTTGTAGGCTAGGCATTTCTTGAATTGACAATGATTAACAAGTAACACCGATTTTAAGTAGAAATCGGTGTTACTGTCAAAGCCAAAGATGAAGGCGCCAAATTCAAAAAGAAATTAATAAATTAGGAATACATTAATAATTATATCCGAAATATTATTGATTCCTCAACAATAAGCAAACACTTGTATTGATAATCATTCATCTTGGCCGTATACTGAAGAAAACTTAAAAAATGAACATTTGTGTTTTCAAATATACCGACAGATTTTATATCTCTCATTATTCGCGAGATGGCGCAATTTTCAAAATAACAGCTGTTAACTCAAGATGAACCCGATCAGGATCATTTGATGATGCGAAATTTGCTGTTTATTCAATTTAATATCGAACTTAATTTGAAATGCAGCAGAAATGAGTTCAAGTTTCTTCTGTGCAGATAATTTATAACTATCCGCCCTGGTGAAAGTTTCGAATTGCAATTAAATCCGCCCTATTCCAAGCTATTCCAAGTGATTCCGAAATCTGTCATCGTCCTTATCAGTTTTATTCCCAGCTATTGCGAGACAAGTTGTCAATGCGGATCAATTCGTGGCTCATTGAAAGTCAATCCAAATTTTTAATCCGAATAAATCCGACAATAATCAGAAGTAAGTTTTCAATACAAATCAATTTGAACTTTCAATCCGACTAAATCCTATTAATCTGAATCAATTCAAAAAATTCATTTTGCTTCTGTTTAATCGGATTCATTCAGATTGATTTGGATTGAAATTTCGTATTCATTTGGATTAGAAGTTCGGATTGATGCGCATTGAAAACTTACTTCGAATTAAAAGTTCCGATTGATTTTCAATGTGCTATGGATTGATTCGGATTGAAAACTTGCCTCGGAACAGCTCAGAATTAAACTGATTTGGACGGTGACAGATTTCGGAATAGCTCGAATAGCTCGAAATAGGGCGGATTGAATTCCAATCCGAAACTTTTACAAGGGCGTTTACTGAGCGTATTTCGAGTAAAATGCTTTACTTTCTTTAAAATGACGTTTCGATTGCCTTGTGAAATTATAATCCAATCTGTTTGATGAACCGCTAGGGCTAAAACTCCATCATACTCTTCACCCCCTATATTATAAAGTGCGAAGATTCGCGTCCCTTCTTTTCATCAGCCTTGGCTGACAACCATTCTCGGTTCACGAAGCAAGAACTATTTCAAAGTGTCGTTAAGCAAATCTAATCATTAAAAAAGTTATATTAAACTGCTTCTATTAAAACGATAGAGATGTATGTCACGTAATACGAATTAAAAACTATGTAAGATTTCAAAACCCAATAATTTTATTTCAAAAAAATTTATTCTATTGTAAAATTTTGTTCAAAAATGCCCTTCGTATTATTTTAACATGAAATCCAAATTATTTGGTGTAAAAAATATTCATGCCATGCGCGTTTCCCCTCTGAGGAGTATTTTTATCCATGTGATTTCACTGAAGAAGTAATATAAAAATGCGTCGTATATAAAAAAAGACTAAAATTGATGTCTTCACTATTTTTAGAAGAATATACGAAAAAAATTCAAATAATCGACGAATAGAGCTGAAAAAGAAGGGATGGTCTCTTCTAGTCAATAGAACGCGAGATTCTACCGGTGACATATTGCAAGCATCACACTTATGCCAGAAAATGAAGTCCCCCTACAGCAGCCCGCCATTTCAGTGACAGCCTCTTCTGCGAAAATCGTTTTCATTCGGATTCAAATGAGACCTCGTTCACAACATACCACGCGTCATATACCCCTTAGGCACATTCAAACATTCGACGCATCGTAATCGTTGCAACCAGTCGCTTTTCCAGATTCTCTCAATATCCTTTTTGCTATCTATTATTGAACAGAAAAGTATTTTAGAAGATCGAATTCTAAAAATATTTATTTCCTGTTTAGAGTAGAGTGGTTAAAAGAATACTGATAGATTGATTAGGATTTTCATCAACTTCAAAGGAATTTTAAAAACATGGTACTTCAATAAACTCAAAGGAGAGAATAAAATGTTATAGTTCAGAAAGGCCAAAAATTCAAAATATTAAAGCGAGGGGCTCATTACTTTGATTTTTTGTATACACTAGATTACATGCTTGTATGGAATCACAAGGGATTGCAAGAAATTGCAAATGATTACTTGGAATTGCATAGAGATTGCATGGAATTGCACGATGTTGAGAAAATCGATATTAATTGCAACACTAGATTGCACGTGAATGCATAAAATTACATACAGATTGCAAGATAGGTTGGGATTGCCAAATTTCAAGGCCTCACAGAAAAAAAAGTGAGGTATCAAATTTGTTGCGAATCAATGTGATGATCTGGTGCGTTCACAAGTAAAAATGATATTGAGGATCTCTGGTGGGCGCGGTTGAAAGCTTAGAATTCAATTTGAAATATAGAATTTCCAAAATATACATTTGCAAAAGGTTGAATGGACAGTCTGATCCATGGTTATTTGGCATTATTCAAAAAATCTCTCTTTATCCTGTTAGAAATAGTAAAAGAAAGTAACTACGCATCAAGTTATAAATCTACGCATTAATTTTCAAATCTACGCACTAAAGTACAAAGGAATTAAATCATCGTTATTTCTGGACTGATCTATAGCGGTTCGATGTTATTTGTAGACTGCGATTAGTAGCGGTTTGATGTTATTTGCAAGCTGATTCAATCCTAGAGATCCTCGATTTTTATATCATGATCTTCTATTAATTTCTTTTAGAAGAGACCGCAATGATCGAAAAGTGGAAACTGATTGTGTTATTCACCAATTTCTAGTTGATTTATGTGACAACTTGACCGATAGTGCATTTGATCTGTTCGATGGGTGATGGTGTAAACGGAATATCAGCCACTGCTCTATTCTATTTTCTCTTGATTTATGTGACAGTTTGTCCAAAAGGACGTAGTATATTCATTGCGTCCGAACGAACGAACTTCGGTTGGGGGAGCGTCTATTGCGTGGGAGAAAACATATGCAGCTGCAAGGCCCACGCGCTGCGGAATATAGATGTGTGCTTATGGGTAAGCACACGTGTAGCAATATATGAAGGCCATTTCTTTTAGAGGTGGTCATCATCTCTAGATGATGCTTCTGTTGTGATTGGTTGAGATTTTATAGATTGATTTTGATTGGTTAGATCTCTTCTTGTTTTCTTATATGGTAATTTCTTATCAGTTTATATAATTTTAATATAGAAAATGATTAATACAATATTCTTGTTGAATGATAATCATCATAGTTGATTATATAAATTATTATAAAGATTTTTATAAAATAAGAATCGTAGAATATGTGACGTGGAACGAAGAAACCAGCCTCACGACCGAAAATAAGCTTATGAGAAAAAGCGGATCAAAGTGAAAGGAAGACGAAGGAATACACAGGGGCCCTCGTACAACTTTGAGCTACAGAAAATTCAATTTTGATCGTGGAGCAATGGGGATTTTTTTATTCGATAGGGAAAAGCTTTATTATTCAGAATCAATAAAAACCTTAAAATCGCTTTTTCGGCCGTAAGGCTGGCTTCTTCATTCCACGTCACATATAATATTTAAAAGTTTAACACGTAATAGGTGGCGCTCACACAGATATATCGAAGGCCTTGTATTTCCATATATGGTCATTATGCTTGTAATTGATATAAATTAAGATGAAAAATAATAATCACGCGTTATTACAAATTATTAATTTATGAAATTGTTTATTAATCATAATGTTTGAAATAGTCGCGGGTCAAGACAGAATTGTAGAAATTTTAGAATTTTAGAAACTGTAGAAAAAAAATGAATTTTGGCACATTCTAAAAAAGCTCTAACTTGTTATGTTTTGAGTCGAGCTGATCTCACTCCGATTCGAGTCGAGTCGAGCCGAGTTTGAACTTTTCGAAAAGTTTGAAATTTTTTGAGCACTCGAATGTCTTCAAGAACTCGAAACTTTCAGTTGTCCAAAACTTTCATTTTTTAATTTTTTCCAAAAATTTGTGATCAAATTCTTTGTATTTTAAACATTTTTTGACATTTTGTATAAAAAATTTTGTCGTTTTTAATTTTGATCTTAAATTCGCTGTTAGTAACCTGAAATTTTCGAAAACTTAAAACTTTTGAGTGGCTCGAAAATTTCGAGTACTTGAAAGTTCGTGCAGGCTCGAACTGGATTTGACTCGAAAAAAGTCGGCTTGAATTGACTCGAAATTTCGAGCTTTTTTAATTTGTTTTTTAAAAAACCATCAGTTTTTAATTTGTAATTTCATACATATAGTAACTGCAGCTACAAAAAATACGCTAAATTTTTTAGGCCTATAAGAAATAAATTCAAAATTGGTCAAAATTAAAAACTTTGATCCCGCTGCGTGATGGTCAAATACTAACTAAATTCAAAATTTGCCGTTATCCTTGATCTGTCGTCCCCAAAAGCAACTTTTCCGCACTGCACCATTTCGAGTTTGGAAAATTTTGGTTTTTCAGTATGAAATACGGTATAAAGGGCTTTTATTAATTAATTAATTATATTAATTAATTTATAAATAATTCTTTCATTAATCCTTCCATGTAGAAAGATTCTACGGAAATTTCATATAGAAATACCACAGGAGTTTGCACATCTTGACTGTGAATTTCTATAGGGAATGAAGTATGGAATCATATAAAATCATATTAGGCATATAAAAGCTGGCTTCCCCAGAACATTTTGTACACTTCGGACACCTTTTACAAGACACGTCTTCATACTGCTGCTCTAGGTGTTAAAAATTCAACTTCCTTGAGGAAGTTCGGTTTTGCAGTGTTCTTTATATCCCCCCGAACGTTACTCATTACTACGTTGGTCTAGGTGTTAAAACGGAATATCCTCAGGAAAGTCCTGATTTTATTGACTGATTCCTATAAGACATTGTATTTAAGGATTGTATTTAAGGATTTTTGGAGTTGTTAATTACGAATCTTATATCCAAAAACAAAATTTCAAAATGGTGGACTCAAAATTTCGAATATTTTGAGTGATTTTGAGTGATTTCTATGACACATTGCATTAGGGTTTCTAATTACGAACACCAGTGGGAAGATGATCACCGATTAATCTCAGCAAGATGTTTAATAGAATTAGAGACAAGACACCGCCCTGGAGGACCCCGATCACACAAATCCTAAGTTCATCCTTATCTGGAGCAAAGAAAATATTTCTTTTAGAGGTCACAAAAGAGACAAAGTTGATCAGTTTTCTAGGTAGGACGGAGCTAAAAGCACCCTTGAGGTAGATCGCCAAGGTGCCCTCAGAGTTACCAAAGCCCTGAAAGATGTCTGCTATGACTGTAGTGATCTTCTCTAGATTGCGTACCTACGTACGCAATCTAGAGAAGATCTTTCCCGGCTAAATCCAAAATGGAAGTTGAGAATCCAATCGTTATGCTAAAATAAAAATTCCAGACTTCGCTGATGAAGGCTTTCGAAGAGTTTTGCAAAAGTGGAGGTGGGCGAAATCGGACGAAAACCCTTACCCCCAGGTTTCGAGATGAACGAGACCAAAGTGTTTCGCCAGGACTCAGGAAAGTGAGAGACAGCAAACATCCGGTTAGAAAGTTTCAACAGAAATTCCAGAACTGGGGTGGAAAAATCTCAAATGACCTCGTAAGAGATGCCATCTAGACCCAGTGAAGACTGGGATTTACAGAAGGCAAGAGCAGTAAAGAATTCCTGTTAAGAGAAAGGCCGGTTCATAACATCGGACTCGTCAACATCCAGAATAGGAGGAATCAAGTTCGTCCTGGAGCTTCTTGGTGACTGGGGAGTTAGGATCCGTGGAGACTCCTATATTTGAGGCATTTTTCCTTGTCGCTGTGACGCCAGATCCTAGAGAAGCCACTGGCTTAAAAGGGTAAGGCAAGTTAGCTCCGTACATCAGAAGTTAGTTAATTACGCGGTGCAACTCAGCGTCTCCCTCTTCCCTTGCTAAGCCATTTCATGGAGTCGGTATCAGAGTCGACATCCCGACCCGAGGGTACATTTGACGACGCCAACATGGGAGAGAGCCCAGAAGCCATCCAAAAAAATCTTTAATTTAGTGGGGAGTAAGAGAAAAGTAACAGATTGCCAGAGATGAGTAAAAACCTCAATGTAGCACAAACCCGCCCCCTCAGGTAGATCAACTAAAAAGCATGACTAAAAGGTTGCAAATAAAAATAAATATTGCGTAAATATAAATCTAGGAAGTAAAAGCATCGTGTAGACTGTAAGAGAGCTAGGGCTGCAAAAAAAGAGGGAAAGAATAAAATAAAACTAACTCAAATAGTAGTAAAAAAAATAAAAAATTAAGAGAGGTCTAATGACCCAAAAATTCAAACTGAAGTTAAATCAAATCAAAAAGCAAAGATGTAGCACCTCCTAAGGGGAGGAACAAAAGAAGCAGGAGCGATCAAGGACAACTAAATAATGTGTTGTGTATATCTCTTGTATGTAGCAGGTATCCTTGGCACGTGAACCCCAGAAAGATGATGTAATATATTCCCCGGTTGGTAAATAATTAAAAGTTTTAGAAATCAGATTTCCAGCCAGGTAGAGAATTCATACAAAAAAAACTGGTCTAGCAGGCGGTAACATTATGTTGCTAGATTATGGTGCGTGCATCAGGCCTTTGCGGAGATTTGTAGGCCAAGAAATCAAAAGAAAAAAATGGCTTGTTTTTACCTCTGTGTTCAGCGACGTTGCTTTGGATGAAAAGGCTAAAATTTATTTGCTAAAACGGTGTCAAGTGATGTGGGAAAATCGATCCAAGTATATTAAGAATCTCAGTAATCAAAAACCCTCACAAAGATTGCAAAAAGTAATAGTTGTTTGCACGTGTTCAAGATGGAGGCTAGCGCGTGCAGATAGAACGACGCAGAGAAATCACGGAGAACCTTCGTTACTGAACGCTGAAGACCGAATTCACTGAAGAATTCCACCACGACAAATGACGTCTGCCGCTTCGTTTTCGTCAACGGCTCATACAGGGACCATAAGCATCGCCAGATGCGGATCTCGATCCCTGCTATACAAACTCAGGAGTACGGATAGACGCCGCGGTGGATCGATGACGCTGTCATCGACCCAGTGTCATCGATCGTCAACTTGGCCAGCAGCCATGTTGAATGACGTCGGCAGGCTGACCTCGACCTCTGATTAACTCTTGCGGGTCGAGCAGGATTCCCATACACTCGAGCAATTCCGACGCTGTACCATGATTGGTTGACGTCGGTCGACGGGCTCCCGAACCTTGATTGGCTCTTGCGGTCCTAGTGGGATTCCCTTCCACTTGAGCAATCCAATTCTGCGTTAGGATTGGTCCTCATGTCACCGACCGACTTAGAAAATGTAACGTGATGTCAATTCTCTGACTTAACTACATGGGGTTGCATACCCCCTCAGGCGAAGTGTTTCTTATGATAAAGCAGAACTCACTTTATCACGGGAGGAAATTTAAATCAAACGCAGATCTTAAATGATGTAAAAATATTAATTATTAAAGAAATTTACTTCTCAATAATGAGAATTGTTAATAGTTTATTGGATGACAACCAGAACAACTTTCTCTCTCTGTTCTAGAAATAGATTGCGCAACAATAAAGGAAAAATTATAAATTACTACAAGCGTCAAGAACTGCCTGCGACCAGTCTCAACGTTCGAAAAATAGTCAGTATAAAATTACAATAGGCCGGAACTTGCAGAACATTTTACTTGACAGGATATCGAAGTAAAACAAAGAATAACCTCTAAAATAGCGCAAAACAGGAAATGGGAAAAGGATGAGTTGTTACGACATCAAAGTCAACCTTGGGAAACCGGAAGTAAACACTTAACCTCTGTTCCTCAAAAAAGGCCGTAAACAAGCCAAACTTGACATTTGGAAAATATGAAAAAGATTATAAAAACATCAAAGATGTTGAAGATGAATACAAAACCCTTTATTCAGACCAGTTTTATTGTTGTATAATCCCAACGTTTTGAGATCAATATGATCTCCTCTTCAGGGGAACGTCTATATAATGAAATTACAATTAAACAAAAGCCAAAGTTGGAAGACAGTCATAAAGTTGTTATAAAATAAAAAAACAATTTATTATTATTTCACCTAATTAGGCTAAAATCATTAGAGCAACAAAAATGTTTCTAGGACTTGTATTCTAAAACAAATAGAACTAGAATTTACTTTGAGGATAGATTTTTTAAATTCAAGAGAAAAAGAACAATTATATTTACCTTTTTTAAACAGCAAAGTAAAATCGATAGTATATTGAAATGATTTATAAAAAGAGTTTCCAGATAATTGTCAAAAATGACAATTTTCAAAGTATCAAAGTCCCAAAAATTTTTAACTGTATTTCTGACTATTGGGGTCACATGCGACAAACCTCCTTAGGCACCGCTATTATGTTGAAGTTTTTAAATTAAGCCTAGGGGTGGTTTCAAAAATAATTTTCAGATAAATGTCAAAAATGACAATTTTCAAAGTATTAAAATCCCCAAAAAATTTTTAGCTGCATTTTTTACTATTGGGGTCACATCGGACAACCGTCCTAAAGCATTCCTATTATTCACAAGTTTTTAATTTAGACTTGGGGTTGGTTTCAAAAAGAATTTTCAGATAAATGTCAAAAATGACAATTTTTAAAGTATCAAAGTCCCCAAAAACTTTTTATCTGAATTTCTGACTATTGGGGTTACATCGCAAGTTTTCAATTTAGACTTTGGGTTGGTTTTAATAAGAGTGTCCAGATAAATGTCAAAAGAGAATTTCCATATAAATCTCATAAATGACAATGTGACGGGAAATTTATTTTATTAAAAGATAAATAATTTAATACATCAAGAACCTAACATATAAATAGACGTCAAGATGAGAATTCTCATTTTGGCTTCTGTTATAAAGTTTAAAATTTGAATTACGTCGATACGTCAGGTCTCTGACTGCTCCGTGGCTCGAACATCGAACACGAGGTCTTGGAACCTAAGCGTAAGTCCTGCTCGGTAGCCTTGCCGAAATCTTGACCACGAGGCGAGCCGGAAGCGGATCACTTTTCGTCAGGAACCCGTCTAAGATGCTTGTGACGTTTGTAGTCCTAGCGAAAGGTCGGTCTCCAATTACGTAAAGCAATTAACGAACCGTTTTTCATTTAAATTGTTTCGACGATACTATTGGATTGTTCCAAACATCGACGAAATGGAACCAAAAATGTCAAAAATACATAGTACGCTTTTTGAATTTCTATCGTGGTTTTCATAATTTCTGTTTTCATAATCTCCCCTATTTTTGTAATCTCTTCTTTTCTATCAAATGTACCTTAATTATAAAACCTTTTCCTTGCTGGTCATGATACGACCAAGCTTGAGCTCAGAAATTGAATCTTTTAGTTGTCAGTTATCAAATGGAAACTCTTGTGAAATCAAATTTTGAGCTTTGGCAGCTTCGTCCCAAGCCGCGCCAAGTGAGGAGGAGAATTCTGCGGTAAGTAGATAGACTGAAAGCGCGGTTCAATACCGACCGGAATAAGCCTTCCATGAAATAGTGTATACATGAGTGTGTATTAGTTTGGTCTGAGTTTGTGGGCGAGGAAGCGAGGGGACGAGGAAAGCTGAACTCGGAGCTCAGCGATGTCGCGCAAGTAGCGTAGCAACAAAGTGACGCAGAAAAAAAGTAGCTCAGCAGTGTCGCGCAAGTAGCGTAGCAACAAAGTGACGTAGCAACAAAGTAGCGCAATAGTGACGCAGTAGTCTACGTGTTGCATTCCGTCTGCTCACATCAGTTCGTTTTCAGTGTTTTGGTTATGCGTTATGTGTAATAATTCATAAATAATGACTAAATAAAACTTAACAGTAAAGTAGACGTTAAATTAAACTTATATCGGGCTTTCAATGTATCAAAAGTTTTAGTCATAAAAACCAGGCAGAATTCGACTTTGTCTCATTTGGCGCCCCACGTGGGGCAAGTTGGGTTAAATTTTATATAAAATAATAGGCAGTGCAACGTAGTGAATGGTCGACATTTTGTAAAGTTCGACTGAATGTCGAAAAAGTGCGAGTGCGCATCCGCCACACCCAGCTCGACTGCACGTCGTCGTAGTGTGACGTTGTTTGTGACCACTTTGTAGTAGTTCTATACGCTAGAGTGTGTGCATGAGTATACTTCGCCCGGCGGCTGGACACTCGGCGCCTGGTAGTAAATGTACTCGAATCTACGAAGGTTATATACCTCGCCTTTTCTTTTTAGCTACTATTTAGAATCCTTTCGTCGCCTAATATTTTGCATGAAATTAAAATAGAAGTATTATAATATTAAATATTATATTGAACATTTTGATTTTCTTTGAAAATTTTATAAAGTATATTTGTATTTCACCTGTCAATTCTGCAGTATTCGGAGACCTAAAATTTTGTTATCGACCACAGCCGATCTTGCTCCTGTCGTTCGGTGGAAGCAAAAAAATTTGAATCAAATATACTCGGTTCAAACGTACGAGTTTCAAGTCGCATATAGGCTTAGGAATTTATATAAGATTACATTGAATATAATTGTGTAATTCAAATTAAAATTTAAAATTATTTGAAGAAATTGTTGAAATTAGGTCTTGCTCTGATTATAATCGACAAAATAAATTGATTAAAATAAATTTATCGCATTATGTAAAGATCCATAAATATATGTAAAGATCTTGTTCTGATCCATAAAATTAATGGAATAGAGATTAGATTTTATTCTGATCCTTTGTTGAATCTAATAAAAAAATCGGTTCTATTTTAATCAGTTAAATAAAACTGTTTTGCAAAAATTATTGACATTAGGTCCTTCGCTGATCATCGAAAAAATTATCGATTTAATAAAATTTGATATAGTTTCGGATCTTGTTTTGGCTATTTGGAATTGAATTCCATAAACTGTCCACTAAATGTCAAATACCTTTTAATTGGTGAAATAAAATTTGAAATTGTTTTCGTTGACTAGCTTAGGTCATATCCTAGCTCCTCAAAAATAATTGAGTAATAAATCATTCTGGATGTAAACTCTGCCCCAATATTAAATTAATCTAGGCTTAACGTTGAGATCGTGTTTGTTAGGCAATGTTCTTTTCCCCTCCGAACAGAAAACCCAACAAAACTCAATCCCGTACAGCTACCGAAGCTAGCACGTCGGCACCTTTTGGCCAGACGATTTTGTTGGGACAAACTAACGAGACGGCGACCGACAACGACATGAGCGAGAACGACACAGGGGCACAGGTTCCGTCTAACACCAAGCCAAGTAAAGTGTCTAGCACCGACACAAATAAATAACGCCGGTTTTCCCGTTGGTACGGGAAGATGCCTTCATCTTTCATCCTTCATCCTTCCATCCCGGAAGGGGTTCACGAACACCAACTCCCATCCAACCCGAGTAAGCTGTGCGGGTTAGAACAGAATTACAGCGTCTTAGAATGCAGAATTAAAACGTTGACAACCCGATTCGACGATGTAATCGTCGAAGACTCAGACTGATTGTCAATCCGGCAACCGAAAGAAATGAAATGGGTTCGGTGGAAAGAGAACTTAGGTACGTGCGTTTCGAGATTGCAGACACAGCGTTTCGATCAAGAATTCAAAACGCGGATTCTCGATTCTCTCGCGACAATAATTATTCACAAAACACAGACGTGAATAATTCCAATTTTAAAAGACAAATCACAGTTCCGCGGTTAATTAGGTGAACCAAATGCAAATAGTTAACAAAGAGATTTTCGTCTCAGAACATCGTTTCCAAAATAATCAAAATAATAATCGAAGCATAAGTCGTGCCTCGTTCTGTTTAAACGATTCACGTGGTTTTCCATTATCAAGTCGGAATTCAAACGCATCGACCACACGGAGAACGGGTTCGTTGTGCTCCTGGCGTAAGGATGACTCGAGTGAAAGTGAGTATGACTCGAAAGAAATTAACTCAAATTAATTCGAGTTAAGCTCCAAATATATCACCGATTCGTAGACCTGGTAGGGATTATTCTAATTTCGACAATAATTCTAATTTCGATCGATGAAAATCGGTCGCATAGTCAGCTTTCGGAAAATTTCTTTTTCAAGAATCTAACGAAATCCTGAACAGTTCCTGCTGATCCTCAAACATTATTTGAGCATCAGTGGAATACACAGAGATTTTTTCGTTCCGTGTTTTTTGAAAATTTTTTAGGGTTCGTACAGGTCGTGGCACCTAGTAAACAAAAACTCATGGAATACGTGCGGAGATATCTCATGTGCTTTCCGGTACGAGAGGGGCCTTAAGAAAGATGACGCCGATCTTCTCTTTGAGGTCCATGAATTTAAACTCGAGAAGAATGAAACTCTCGCGGAGTTCTCGCGAGAACATATGCAGTACCCGCCGTAATTCAGTGAACAACTAAAACAGATCCTCACGAAATTTAATCCGCGACTGACTTTCCAATTTTTGCACCGAATTTTTACACTACGTCAACGAACGTAGTTGCCTCTATCAGAGATCGATTGAGAGCGAACAAATCAGAGCCACAAATGGTCTGTTGTCGTTACCGATCATCAAGCATTGCAATGGCTTCATGGATTGAAAAATCCCATAGTTCGCTTTGCTAGATGGGCAATCTACCTTTATCAGCACGATATAACAGTTTGAGATGGTCCAAACGACCCTCAATATTAAAACACTAATTACTATAAGAATAAAATAAGAAAAGTAACAAGAAATTTTAAATATTAAATTATTAAATATCGATTTTAAAATGAAGGCACCCAAAAAATGGTGATACGGCACTGAGAATCGAGATTGTTCTAGAATATTCCGGACGAAAGCAATAAAAAAATACGCGGGGAAATTCGGCGGGAGAAAATAGCGCAAAAAGTGTCAAGAGGACCGACCAATAGAATTAGGGGGGTGAGAAAAGGCGCCAAAAATCACGGCCAAAAGAAAAAAGCGCGCACAAAATCGATCGAAGAGAAGGAGAAAAATTAATCCGATTGGGAAGCAGATCATTGACCGGGCGAATAATTAAACGCCACACTGATTGCGTAACGTGCATTGTCCGTCGATTCATCGTAGAGGTGAAGGCCGCACGATTTGAGAAATTGAGAAACGCACGTATTCGGCATTGTACTCGTTGAATGTACCCCGCTGTGAATGTTTACGAGTCGTGATAAGGATGACAAAAGAAAGTCTCACGGTCATCATCGAATATTATAATCGAGCTCGGAATTTCTGAAATTAGAACGAGATAAATTTAAAGGGAAAACCAGTTATTTCTCGAATTATAATAAGAGACCGGAATTAAAAATAGACACGTAAATTAAAATACCGATACATGAACTATTAATAGAAAATAAATCAAATTGATTATCGTCGTCACGCTAAATAAATTAACTAATTAAAATGGCGGATAACAACGACACCTAAAACAAATAAGGCGAAAATCAAAGAAATTAAACAGTCCCAATCGATGATGAAGAGAAAAGAAAAGAAATTAAGGTCGGATAGCGATAAATTAAAAACCGCTTCCGGCAGTATAAAACGAAATTTAGCAGATGATTAACTTGTGAACCCTTTTGAAAATAGCTATCAAAACATAACCTTTTCCAAGGGCGCGAGAGATGATCAATTAATCTCAGACGAAACACAAATCGATGATCGAAATGACGGCGAATGCGAGGTAGAGGACGAAGAAAGTAGAAGAATAATTACGACCCTCGAAAAAGTAATCGCAGAATTAGATTCAGATGTTAAGATAGTGAAAAGAAATGTCACGATCGTTGCCAGCCAGCAAAAAGCGGCGACAAAAAATTACGACGCGAATAAATAAAAATTATCAACCGAGATTACGAGAACAAGTCAGAAAGTGGACCTAAGCACGAAAAAATTAGTAGAGAGAATAGATCAGACTATCTCGATTAGGAAAGAAAATTGCGAGACGTGAATTGCGTATCTGGAAGGTCACATTGTAGACATAGAAATTATCCAGTGTCTAAATTTTCCGGGGCAGGTTGCGAAAGACCGATGATGTTTTTGCAGCATTTTCAACGTTATGTCGAAGCGATAGATATTAGTAATTATGATTTTAAATACATAGTGCAAGCATGCCTAGAGGGAATAGCTCGGGAATGGTGGAATTTGATGACGAAAGGTTCAGGTCACATGGGGGATTTTAAAAAAAATTTTTTGAAAGATTCTGGAACGAAGAAATTCGGTTTAGAATTAGTAAGGATCTCGAGTTTGGGAAGTATAATCCAAGGGGAAATTTGTCGCGAACGGCATACGCGATAAGAATGATCAAGAATGCCAAAGATCTTATTCCATCTCCGCCCAAAAAAGAAATTGTTTCAAGGACTTCTAGGCATTTTGAAGATGAAATACGCACACGAATTATCGTGCGCGACGTGAAAACGATCGGGGAATTTATTCATTGGTTGGAAGCTTTTGATCAATATGGAATGAACAATCGCGCAAATGATTATGAGAATCATAGAAATTCGGGTTGCGATCAGAATAAGTACGACAGCGGTTTTGAAAATCCTCAAGGCAATTTTAGGGATAATAATCGTTTCGAAAATCGCAGAAATAATTATGACAGGAACTCGAAGAATAGAAAAAAAACAGTTATTCTAGTATACAGTACTCCGGCGAGAATCGATACAGAGCCAGATATCAAAACGATCAACAAAATCGTGAAAATCAACAATTTAGTAATAATCAAGGCTATAGAAATAGACAAAATAATGGCCATTATAATGGTAACTTTTAAAACGCGAACCCGGAAAATAACGGTCCGGGTAACTATAATAAGTACGACAATTATCAAGGTCAACCAAATCGCAGTAATAATAACCCAAATTTTAAAAATGATCGTTTTGATAGTCGACCTCCATACGAAAATAAAGGGCAAAATAATTTTAAATCGAGGAATAATGAATATAAAAATAATTATAATCCCGAGCGATATATTAATGGATATGTTCAAGGGGGTATTTATAAACGCGAGTATGACAGTCAAAATAATGTAAATCCTAATGTAACAGATAGAAATGGCCAGTTAATGGGAAATGTACTCCACTGCAATTTAAATAAAAGCGATGCGAATAATAGGGCACCTGTGAATCGAAACAACACGAAGAAAGCAAGAATGTTATTGCAAGAGGAAGCTTCGCATACGACGCGTATAACTGTGTAGAGATAGAATAAGAGGGAAACGAGCCAGGGTCAAGCGATTTAAAAAAGCCTCTCCCTTTAGACATGCGCGGCGATTTGTTAGAAAATAAAGAAAAAAATGCAAACAATGAATTAGATGAATGTCCCATTATGATTTTTGAATTGCAGGATTTTGAAACCAAAGCGTTGATTGATACGGGAAGCGAAGTAACGTGTATTTCGGAGAATTTCTTTGAGAATAATAAGATTATAAATCATTATTGTGAATTATCACCAATTTTAGGAAAGAATATAGTGGGAGCGACAGGAGCAAAACCTGGAAACTTAAAGCATTAAGTTTATGCAAAATTCAAAATGGGTAATTGGATAGGATTTTACGTATTTCTGATTGTTCCTAAATTAAACAAATATTTCACTATTGAGGTTGATTTACTGAAAAGATTACGAAGTAAAATAGACTTTGATGATAATACGATTGAATTACGCCATAAAAATAAAGCGATAAAAAATAATATTACTAAACGAGAATCCAAAAAGAATAAGATTAATTTTCGACCCTGAAAATTCTCGCAGAGAGAAATTTATTGATTGTTTAGGAAAACATTTTGCCGCGGAAGAATCTTATCCAAACGTCGTGAGAGAAATAAATCATATTGAAACTTACGACAATGCTCACCATGAATTTTATTCAAAAGATGCCGAAATTAATGAAAAAGTTGCTCAATGCACGTTGCCCGATAACAATGACAAGGAACGATTCTACAAGTTATTTTGCGTTCTAGATAAATATTCTTGAAAAAGCACTTAGATCACTTAGAATATGTCTAGACGCGCGTAAATTGAACGAAATTCTAATTAGCGATTATAAGCGTGCGGAAACGACTGAAGTATTATTTGATGCTCTCGCGTCAAGGTCATGTTATCACTAGACTTTATAAGCAGTTTTTGGCAAGCGCATTTTCACACAAATTCCATGCAATATACCGGTTTTCTTATCGAGGAAAAATCGTACGTATTTTGTGTGACTTCGTTTGGCTTGAAAACAAGCACGGGCGCACTCTTTAGGGCGTAAGATTTAGTTCTTCGTGGGCTAGGCGATTTGGTAATTACTTTTATTGATGATATGTTATGCACTGTACAAAGCATCCCGCAGCATCTGGAACATCTCGAACAGCTTTTTCAACGACCGGGGGAACATAACATGACGATCAATTTCGAGAAATCGCATTTGTTCCGACCGGAAGTAAATTTGCTTACGTCACGTTTTGTCAGCTGAGAGAATCAAAACGGATCTGGATAAGATAGAAGCGATAAAAAAACATCCGACTCCGTGAAATTTAAAAGAATTAAGAGGATTTTTGGGAGTGATTAATTTTTATACAAAATCCACACCCGAACACGCTCCAGAAATCGTTCCACTCTTGGAATTGTTAAAGACTGGAACCAAATGGATATGGGATTTGTCCAAACCATTTTATCTTCAAACGGACGCCAGCGTCTTAGCACTAGAAGCCTTCAGTTAAACGAAGATGGCGAACACATGTCAATCTCACTCGCGAGTAGAACGTTGAAGGGATCTGAATTAACATATTACACCACAGAAAAGAAATTGTTAGCAATAGTCTGAAGCTTAATGAAATTTAGGTCGTATGTGCTGGGCGCAAAATTAGTCATTCTTACCGATCATAAAGCGTTAACTTTTCTGAAAACGTGTTAATTAATCAGCGGCAGGCTTACAAGATGGATTATGGCTTTACAGAATTATGACTTTACTATAGAATATTGCGAAGGAAAACACAACGTCGTCGCGGACACGCTTAGTCGACTACCCTCAGCGGAATATGGATATCCGTTCGACGTTAGTGAAGGAAAAATATTCTTGTACGCGCTAGCAAAAAGGCCATCGTCAAAACTTCGGAAAAGGCTACAAAATTATGCTCATCCACAAAAGGAAGACCCGATAACTTTACAAAGGATCAAAGACATCGAAGCCAGAAAAACGAAGAAATTCGAAATGCACGAGGGACTACTCTATTTCGTCGCAGGAAGCCAGAAAAGGCTCTGCTTAACTAGTGGGATAATTTATGATCTGATCGATGAATGCCACGAGTTTTACGCACATGTCGGTTCATTAAAAATATTCCAAATGTTAAACGAACATTTTTATTCTCCTCGCTTAGCAAAAACGATCAGACGATGATTGTCAAGCTGTGACTCTTGTCGGAAGAACAAGGTCACTAGTCAAACATGTTTTGCTGAAATGAAAAACTATACACTAACTAAACCAGGTAAAATTTTGTCGATTGATTTTTATGGGCCACAACCGGCATCTAAAGGAGGATTTAAATATATCCTATCTACGATTGATGCTTTCACGAAATACGTGCGTCTGTACCCATTTCGAAGGATGACCACGAAAGCAGCGATAAATAAAATTTTCAATGATCACATTCTGAAATATGGAAAACCAAAGAAAATTGTCACGGATCACGGAACACAGTTTACCTCGGAACAATGGACCAAGAAGCTGAAGGAGGAAGGAATTCAGCCGGTATTCTTATCCATTCGACATCCACAAAGCAATATCGTGGAGAGGATACATCGCGAGCATTCCCAATTTTTTAGGGCCCTCATTGGAAATAAACGTAACTCTTGGTGAAGTTGGGTGAGAAACAATGAACACTGTACGAACGAAACTCACCACGATACAACTGAATTCACCCTCGTATACATTTAAGTAAAAAACCAAAAAGAGCTTGTGAGACTTGGTTAAAATTACCACCGATAGTCCCTGGTGAGAGCTTCGAGAGGAAAATAGAAATGGCCCATGACAACATCGTAACGAAAGGGAAAAAGAGAGCTTAAAGATTCAACACTGCTCACAAGTTATTGAAATTCAAAGAAGGAGACAAAGTCCTTTTAAAACTGTTATACACGTCGCGATAAAACGTTTGCTTTTTTTAAAATACTATAGTTTTTTGACGACGTTTTGCTTGCAGTTTTCCAGTTTGGTGCAAGAAGCGCGTTTAAACTTGCATTTTACCAGAACCAGTAAAAGCGGAAGGGCCTAAGTGCTTGCAGATGTGGATGAGCAACGAGGCTCTCCAGCCGCTCTTGCTCTCACCGTCTTCCTTGCACGTAGTACAGTCTCTCTCCTTTGCTCTAATGGCTTACTGTACTATGCAAAGTCAAGCCTATTCCAAGTTTCCCCTATTATGAAAAAACCTTCTAGAAGCTTCTAGCAAGGCCCAGCATCTTGGGAGAAACAAAAGGGGAAACAACCCCTACCACGACCTCATTGTGTGGACGTAAGGCTGTTAAAAGGACGAGCTTCTTGCACCAGAGGACAGTTAGTCGCAGGCTTCCAGCCTTGCCACAACATCCGACCTCGCGCTCCGTCTTGTAAATCGGGAAATTAAATACTTAGTGAATATCATCTCCGAGTTCGAGTCTGCTCTCGAAAACCTCTAAGTCCCTCTCTCTTTCCGGGTAGCCTCTATTTCCTCACTTCTCCGAAGGAGCCGAAAGGAGCTTCCAAGCCCTCTTTCCAGAAGGTCCTCCGGGTACATTCTATTTCCTCACTTTCCCGGAAGACCCTGCTCTTCCAGAAGATCCTCCGAGCATCTTCTACCTCCCAACATTCCAGGAGGCTAATTGCGAACCTCCCATATTCCATACACAAAGATCAACAACATAACGACCACAGCTTACCCACCAGCAAGAGGAACGAGAAGAATTGGCGGCCCAACGTGGAGCTCGAAGATTCGAATTCGATTCACAAGAGATTTTGTGATCGAACCCACATCAGAGGTGTACCCACCTTACTGACATTAATCCAGCCGCTGGCCATTTTCGAAGACTGAATGTAGTCTAGAAAGAAGAGGCCACTTCTGGGAGTGGCAATAAACACCCAGTGGCGCCCAACAAACCAAGCACACAGTCCCGATGACTCAATAAACGAGTTTTCTGGGAAGAAAACAGTCACCATCTCAAAGCCTTCCCTTTCCAACAAAGCCACTAATCAGGAGAGACGCCCGTCGCTACGAAAATATCTGCACTCAGCTACACTCAGCGCTGATTGGAACCTTGAGCTAGAGAATTCAGCTAACCACGCTAGGTTGATTATAAACAGCCGCACCTTCAACCACCTAACCACGGTGTGGTCACCGTGGTTGGCTGGTTGAACTACTCCGATAGTCGTAGCGCCAGGGGGCGATACGTTGTAAGGATAAGGCAGCCGCCTCTTTACACGGACACCTGTCCGTACACACCTCGAATGAGGCGTTATTAGATTAAGCAACCGACAGTTTCCGACCCGGAAACTCCATTCTGGGGTGTGGGCGACCGCCTCACCTTCTACCAGCTACCATTCAGATGTCACGCTGAGGTACTTTCCGGCACTTTCCGCCCTGGAAACTCCATGCTGGGGTGTTGGCGACCGCCTCACCTTCTACCAGCTACCACTCTACTATCTTCAGGGACCGGCACCACTTCTTCCCTGGAGATACGACGCTGAGGTAATGGCGAACAGCCATACCTTTTACCAGCTAACCGCAATAACCAGGACTATTCGGATAAAGAGTCTTCCAAATCGTAGCGCCAGAAGGCGATACGCCCTACGGATGAGGCAGCCGCCTTTCTATACGGACACTCGCCCGTATACACCTCGAATGAGGCGTAATCAGGTGAAGGAACCATGTATATCTTTGTTGTAGGTTTTTGATTTTTTAAATTTTGACATTTAGATTCCAATTAAAATTGAAAAAATCAAAACTAGTCACCGCCAGCAAAACGTCTATACCTGGGAGGGGGGGGGGGGTGGATTGTTATACGCATCGCGATAGAACGTTAGCATTTTTTAAAATACTATCGTTTTTTAACGACGTTTTGCTTTCAGTTCTCTAGTTTAGTACGAGCAGCACGATTAAACTTGCATTTTACCAGAACCAATGAAAGCGGAAGGGCCTAAGTGCTTGCAGATGTGCACGAGCAACGAGGCTCGCTAGTCGCTCTTGCTCTTACCGTCTCCTTTGCACGCACTATAGTCTCTCTCCCTCGCTCTAATGGCTTACGGTACTATGCAAGGTCAAGCCTAGTCCATGTTTCTCCTATTATAAAAAAAACCTTCTAGAAGCTTCTAGCAAGGCCCAGCATCTTGGGAGAAACAGGAGGGGAGACAACCCCTACCACGAACTCATCTTGGGGGCGTAAGGCTGTTAAAAGGACGAGCTTCTTGTACCAGAGGGCAGTTAGTCGCAGGCTTCCAGCCTCGCCACAACATCCGACCTCGCGCTCCGTCTTGTAAATCGGGAAAATAAATGCTTAGTGAATACCATCTCCGAGTTCGTGTCTGCCCTCGAAAACCTGTAAGTCCCTCTTTTCTTCCAGAAGGTCCTCCGGGTACATTCTATTTGCTCACTTTTCCGGAAGAGCCGAAAGGAGCTTCCAAGTCCCCTGCTCTTCCAAAAAGTCCTCCGAGCATCTTCTACCTCCCAACATTCCAAGAAGCTACTTGCGAACCTCCCATCTTCCATACACAAAGATTAACAACATAACGACCACAGCTTACCCACCAGCAATAGAATCGAGAACAAAACTTTTAAATAGGTCGGAAAAGAATAATAAAATAATAGCAAAATTTCAGCAAATTTATGAAGGACCGTACGAGATTAAGAAAATTATACAACTCGGTACATTTATCCTGTGGCATCCAGGATAGGACGAAGAAAAGGGCATGATTTACAGTCAAGACCTGAAAAGATATGTGGAAAGACTGTAAAACGACAAGAAACAACAGTGAAGTTATGAAGTGATGTGGACACTAACTTAAAAATTTAATTAATGTAAATAATTAGGATACTTAATGATAAGCACAACAAAAAAATTAAAAAGAAAAATTAAATCCGATTTGATAACTTAAAAATAGAATTAAGAATTAGAAAATAAGGGATTTTAGGTATGAAAATAATGAGCGAAACGATATTTGAAATTATAAACTAGAAATCATAAAGAATTTGATCGTGTTGAACGAATAAACGAATGCCTCTAATTGAATTACTGATCCCATTCGCATTAATTGATGGGCTGGATCCAATAAGCGCACTAGCGCTCGAAAACGCGAAAAAGTATTGTCCAAACGTCTTGTGATATCCAAATTTTCGAATTCAAAAAAGTGAAATAAAAAAAATATGGGCTTGTAAAGAATGACAAGACGGAACTTTTTTTTATGTAAAGTTTTTCCCCCGGTGTATATTTTTAATAATAAAACTGAAAAATTGGAAAAACAATTTTCCCAAATTCAATTATTTTTTAAAACATAATATTTGTCCGAAAAAATATTATTTAAACTATTTGAAATTTTGTATACACACGCATTATGCTCTAGCGATGCCTAAAAAATGAAGAAAAAAGGTTAAACTGCCAATAGTTTAATAATAATTAATTGCAAATTGAGACCTGACGGTAAGCACGTTTTTTAAGTTTCGGCGAAGAAAAGTATCGAGTGAACTTTAAAGTTGAAACAACTTCCAGTGAGACATTTGTTCCTCACTTTTGAGAGAAGTTTTCTGGAAATTTTTAGATCGATTCATTAAAAATTGGCGGAAAGATCCATTTTACAAGAAAGCACGAGACGCCGTCTACGATTGCATTGTTACCAGATTCAAGCGCTTCGATTCAACGCTAACGATGCAATCGTTAGCGTTGAAAGACGGCGTCGCGTATTTTTTTACAAAATGGATATTTCCGTCAATTTTTAATGAATCGATCTTAAAATTTCTAGAAATCATTCCTCAATAGTAATGAACAAATGTCTCACTAGAAATTGTTTAAACTATTGGCAGTTTAAACTTTTTTCTTCATCTTTTAGGCATCGATAGAGCACAATTCGTGTGTATACAAAATTTCAAATAGTTTATATAATATCTGTTCGGACAAATATTATGTTTTAAAAAATAATTGAATTTGGGAAAATTTTTTTTCCAATTTTTCAGTTTTATTATTAAAAATATACATCGGGGAAAAATGTTATATAAAAAAAGTTGCGTCTTGTCATTCTCTACAAGCACATATTTTTTTTATTTCACTTTTTGAACTTGAAAATTTGGATATCACAAGACGTTTTGGACAATACTATTTCGCATTTTCGAGCGCTCGTCCCCTTATTGCATCCGGCCCCTCAATTACATTAACAATCTCTGTTTAGAATAGTTAATTTTGAATAAACCCATATAAAAAAATATTCCGCGATTAAACGAATAGATCTTTTAACGATCTCAAAAGACCTATCCGTTTAGGGGGGCATTGAGGCGGTCCAAACGGCCCTCAATAATAAAACACTAATTACTATAAAATTAAATAATAAAACTAACAAGAAATATTAAATATTAAATTATTGAATATCGATTTTAAAATGAGGGCACCCAAAAAAAGGTGATACGGCACTGAGCATCGAGATGGTTCTAGAATATTCCGGTCGGAAGCAATAAACAAACACGCAGGAGAATAAACATTCGCGGGAGAAAATAGTGCAAAAAGTGTCAAGAGGCCGACCAATAGAATAAGGGGGGCGAGAAAAGACGCCAAAAATCACGGCCAAAAGAAAAAAGCGCGCACAAAATCGATCGAAGAGAAGGAGAAGAATTCATCCGATTGGGAAACAGCTCATTGACCGGGCGAATCAATAAACGCTACGCTCGGGAAATACTGGGGCCCAATAGTGGGGAGGCAAGAGGCCCAAAAGTATAAAAACGGCTCGCTGTCAGGTATCGGCCTCTTACGCTGCGATCCTCTTTACGAGGTGAGGAGCGTAGCATTATTTTTTTTCAAGTGAAGCTTTCCTCCAGCTCGTAGAGTTTGGCGAAAGAAGAGGCACCTAACTTCCGCGACTTTCTACTACGGAAAATCTAGGAAAGCTTTTGTTTCCCAGCCCTCCCGATAGGCCAGTGTAGGGATTTAGGAATTGCCAGATATCAAAGAATTAACTTTTGATATTTTTAAGCTTTGTCAATCACAAGCCACGATTTTCAAAGTTCAAGCATTTAAAATGTAGCAATTTTACACTGTTTCTTATTTTCGATCGTTCCCAGAAAAGTAGAATTGACCTATAAGTTGACTCCAAATTTTCAAACAATACGCTGGGTGCTCATTTGGATAAAAAATTAAGGCCGAGCTCTAAAGAAAATTCTGGGCTCGTGAAAGCAGACTGAGTTTTGGAGCTGAATTTGAAATCCAATCCGAATTTTTAACCCATACGCTGGGAGCTCATTTGGACGGATTACGAGAATTTTAACTCTAATAACACAGGTTGTCTAAATACAAGCCAACTGAAGTTTAAATATCCAACGATTATGTGATAATCGGTTACGAGGCTGCAGCTAATCTGGTGCATTGGTTGCTTGTGAAGAATAAAATTAAAAAACAGCTGAGCTCAAATTAAAAATTTCAATACACTGCCTGAACAAAAAGATTCTAAAGACTTGTGGATTTTACTTGATGGTTAGGCTAGGAATTCTATGGTCAGGGAGCTAGCTCAGGGTAGAAAAACCTTTTCAGACCGAATTTTGATTGAAATTAAATTTTGATATTCGAAGACCTTCAACCTTTTGAAGAAGCTGGTCTGCAAACAAGTGAAGCTTTTGCATATCCACGAACGTTCAGAGAACATAAGTTGTTTTTCTTGGATAAATAAATAAAAAATCGAATATGCAATCATTCTCGCCGCTGAGTTGTTCACAATCAAAGAGTTAAGTTAAGTTCTAATAATCCAATTGATTTATGGAACGTTGATAATTATTATGAAAATAAAAGCAATTGAAACTGGTAGAAATCGAGTCGTATAAAATTATAATTCTCTTATAAAAGCCGAATTTCGCTTCCTGACATGACTGAGAGAAAGGTAAATAATCGCTCTCAGCATATCGTGATAGAGAAATAATAAATTTGATTAAAGAGCAAATAATTGTTGGATGATATTCCAACAATTCGCACTCGAAGCTACAGCATGTTAACTTTAAAAAAATTATGATTAAAACAAATTTAATCATTCGAAACCCATATTTAGATGATCAGAGATTATTGTGAATCGAGAAGATTTGAAGTAAAATCGAGCATTTAATATTTTGTAAATTATCCCTGGCGATAGGAAACCGTTACAAGTTGAACATCGATGAGGAACCATAAATGAGGCTCCTGATGCACTCTTGCGCATGTTTAATGTCGATGTAGACCCGAATGGCTGGGAAAAGGTCATTGAAGAAACTATCCAAGAACGAATTCAGCTGAACACGATTTGTGATCCAGATTGTTATCAGACAAAATTTGACCTCATCAAAAGTCAGCACGATAGATTTTCTGAATGGAAGATCGAGGACGACGAACTATTATCGATCTGATTACGAAAAGGCTCTGATTGACGACGAACATCCATGGAAGAAGGTAATCAAACCTTGTGATGACATGCCTATCCTTCGAGCAAATCATGATATTCCTCAAGCAGGACATCTTGGTCGTGATAAAACATTAAACAGAATCCACCAAAATTATTAATATTATTAATTTGCGTTAAGGTCAAATACAATCAAAGACCTATAAAAGGACAACTGACGACTGATACCGTCGTCTCTCAAACGTGAAAAAAAAGAGGCAACTCTAATTTAATTGTCGTTCAGGATCTCTATGCAAAGTACGTCGAGTTATTCCCAGTTCGACATAGGACCAGCAAATCCGTGATTAAGGCACTCGAAACGGTTTTAGACCGTTGGGGAACGCCAAGCTCAATCGTTACGGATAACGAAACAGTACGGAGTGTTACATCCGAATTAATTTTCAGTTTACGATATTCTTGTAACATAATTAATTATAGTGGGTAAGTCAGTTTACTGACTTACCCACTGTCTTCACACAGAAAATAATCATATACAATACATCTACTAAACATTCATAACTTAATAATTATATAAATGAGTGTATATTCAAATATCCATAAGTTAGGAATAGACATAAACTGAAAGAACAAGAGAAGATAATTAAAATTACCTAATTATCAACCCTTTATCGACTATGAATCTCAATCTATGAATCTATTGATCTATGGATCTACGAATCGGTATTCATACTATTAATTGTGAACGAGCGTGCTTATTCTGCTTTTTATGAAGCGCGCGTGCTGATTCCACTTTTTACGAAGCGTACGTGCCAATTCCACTTTTTACTCGACCGCTCCCACTACTGATCAATTCAAACAATATATAAACGCCAGATTCATCGCTGGTGGTCGCCTTTCGTTCTCAATCATCATGCCGTCAACGTCTTGGCAAACCTCCTAACGCAACCCTATTATCCGCAAATTTTTAAATTAAACCTAGGGTTTCTTTCAATGAGAATTTAAGGATAAATGTCAAAAATGACAATCTTCAAAGTACCAAAGTCTCCAAAAAATTTTTAACTGCATTTCTGACTACTAGAAGCATATCCTTCACCCCCCCCCCCCCCCGAGGCAACCCTATTATCCACAAGTTTTGAAAACAAACCTATGGGTTGTTTCCAAAAAAAATCCAGATAAATGTCAAAAATGACAATTTTCAAAGTACCCAAGTCCACAAAAAATTTTATCTGCATTCTGACTATTTCTATCATAACCCACAACCATCCTGAGGCACCTCTATTATCTACAAGTTTTGAAATTAAACCTATGGGTGGTTTCAAAAGAATTTTGAGAGAAGTGTCAACAATGACAATTTTCAGAGTATCAAAATCCCTAAAAAATTTTTATCTGCATTTGTGACGATTAAGATCATATCCTATAACCCCCTTGAGGCAACCATATTGTCTACAAGTTTTGAAATTAAACCTAGCCGTGGCTTCAAAAAGAATGTCCAGATAAATGTAAAAATGACAATTTTTAAAGTTTCAAAGCCCTTAAAACTCAAGTTTTTTAGATGGACCTAGGGTGGTTTCAAAAAGAACTACCAAATAAATGTCAAAAATAACGATTTTCAAAGAATCAAAGTCCAAAAAAAATTTTATCTGCATTTCTGACTCTCGGATTCATATCCGACATCCCTCCTGAGGCACCGCTACTAGCCACACGTTTCGAAATTAAACCTGGGGTGGTTTCAAAAAGAATTTCCAGAAAAATGCTAAAAATGACATTTTCAATGCATCAAGGTCGACAAAAATTTTTTATCTACATCTGACAACCCTCCTAAGGCTCCCTATTATCCGCAATCTTTCAAATTAGATATAGGCGTGAATTCAAAAAGAATTTTCAGATAAATGTCAAAAATGACCATTTTCAAAGTATCAAAGTCGCCAAATATTTTTTTCTGCATTTCTGTCTTTTACGGCCATATCCGACAAACTTCAATTACGCAATTAACCCAAATATAATTTCAAATAGTATTATCAGAACATTTTTTGTGATTAGTCTCGTTAGAGTTTAGAGCCTGATAGATAAATTTTTGAAAATAATGTCAAAATTAGAAACAATCCCACCACTGCCACCAGAAAAAAAGCTAACTATCACGTTTCGTTTTCAAAATACTAAAGGTATTTTGAATTAGGCAAGGTCGTGACGCGTGGATGATGTTACTAAAACACTTCGGAGGTGTTGCTTTTCTCGAACAAGTTGGTAAGACTTGCATTTTTATTTGTTGTGGGGACGATGCTTCATCGGATCTACGGGATCCGTTATGACATGATTTTGAAATAAATAGGAGGAAATATGGTAGAACAAAGTAATATTTATATATAATAAATGGCTTAAAATTAAAGATACAATGATACTTGCGTGAAATGTTTCGGAGTTCGGTGCACACTGAAGAGAACTTATCGCTCTCCGATTACATGTTACCGAGATTGTCTATTTCTTTTACGTCGTTTCACTTCCACAACGTTCACAATCTTTAATGGAATTTTTATACGATTTCTCCAACTTAACGGTTTCCTCGGTGGAAAACTCTACCTCGATGAAAACGCCTTTTGTTCCCGTTTTTTATACTATGTAAGGTAGCCGTGTTTTAATGAAGCAAATGAAGGGATTCCCGTGTTCTGAGAACTTAAGCGAGTTTACTTAACTGTTCGAAACGACGAGTGACGCTTCTGCTGGCGATGCACGGGTTTTTATAGCCGAAATTTGAGGTCAGCAGGAATGGGAAAGATGGGGAGTCGGAGATGTGAATTTTAGTGGGGTTAATTTCGTAGGAGCAAGGGATGGGTTTTTTGTTGATTGGCTAAAAGGTCTGGGAGGTAGGCATGTTTCAAATTTAAGTTGGATATAGAATATTAGATGGGGTGATTGGAAAAGGTGAAATAAAGGGTGGGAAATGATATCGATGTCGATGTTAGAAGAAATAGGAATGATATAAAAGTAGGGAATATCTTATTGTTTCATTGGCTTTAAGTAAATACTGAAGGTGTGGAATTATTTAAGAGTAGAAAAAGATTAATTTCTATTAGACTGCGAAGCGTGACGTTTCACTTGGGTGACAGAAATTTAGTGGTACAAACGACAATAAAGATGCGCATTTTTCAGTAGTAGGGAATAGTCTGAGTTCTTATTGGGTTTCTAGATTTAGAAGGAACGGAGTGTGGAGTGCTGGTCGGCGAAATGGTAGTATGTGAATAAATGGTAGGAAATCATATTTGTGTGGATGATAGAGGGAAACGACCTCTTGTTTGATATGTATGTGTGCAGCCGTGCATATGCAATGTGTGCGTATAATGCGTTCACATGTACATTGCCTGCCAAGCGTCTCCTCAGAAGCGAGCCTAAATAAATCAATGTAAAATATTCAACTATTTTTCCTTTTGGAAAAACAATTTATTTAGAGAGACCTACCTTTAGAGAGATTTTGCTCTTAACTCTTGGTCCTTGCTAAATTCTCAAAGTCGCATTGTTCGTTCTTAAGATTAGTTATTATTTTCCTAATATTCTCAGAACTCGTGGTAGCAGATAACTCCGGAATGCATTGCGATTGTATGGAGGCGCTAGAGCCGATGCAATTGTGGTTCACTGGGCCAGTATCTCAGGTTCTTTATGATAAAGGTACTAGGTTAAATGAAAAAGGAGTTTAAAAATAATACGAACGTAACAATCAAAGTCCCCAAAAAATTTTTACCTGAAAAAATAATTTCCAGAGGAATGTCAAAAATGACAATTTTCAAAGTATCAAAGTCCCCAAAAAATTTAAATTTCATTTCTGAGTTTTGGGATCACATTCGGCAACCCTCCTGTTCACCCCTATGATTCTCAAGTTTTCCAAATGGACCTAGAGGCGGTTTTAAAAAGAATTTCCAGATAAATTTCAAAAATGACAGTTTTCAAAGTATCAAAGTCCCTAAAAAATTTTTATCTGCATTTCTGACTATTTCTATTATATCCCACAACCATCCTGAGGTATCAAAGTATCAAAGGCTCAGAAAAATTTTATCTGCATTTCTGACTACCAGGATCATATCCTACCACCCCCCTTGAGGCACCCCCATTATCTATGAGTTTTGAAATTAAACCAAGGATTGTTTTCAAAAAGAATATCCAGACAAATGGTAAAAATGAGAATTTTCAAAGTATCTAAGCGCTCAAAAAATTTTAATTACATTTCTGAGTATTGGGATCACATCCGGCAATCACATCATGTTTTCCAAATGTACCTATGGGTGGTTTTTTCTGCATTTCTGACTATTGGGACGATATCCGACAACTATTCAGATACACCGCTTATATTTAACAGTTTTCAAATAAAATGTAGGATTGATTTCAAAAAGAATCTAGATAATTGACGTTAATGATAATTTTCAAAGTATCAAATTCCCGAAAAAAATTTTATCTGTATTTCTGACTTTTGTGGTCAAAAGAGTCTAGATAAATGACGTTAATGATAATTTTAAAAGTATCAAATTCCCGAGAAAAATTTTATCTGTATTTCTGACTTTTGTGGTCATATCCGGCAACCTTCCAGAATCACCCTTATGATCCTCAAGTTTTCAAATTAGATCGAGGGGTGGTTTCAAAAACAACTTCCAGATAAAAGTAATAAATGGTAATTTTCATAGTATCAAAGTTCACAGAAAATTGCCATCTGCATTCCTGACTATTGAGCCCATATCCGACAACGCTTCTGATGCACCCCTATTATACACAGGTGTTCAAATTAGATGTAGGTTTGGTTTAAAATGAATTTCCAGATAAATGTCAAAAATTACAATTTTCAAAGTAACAAAGTCTCCAAAGAATTTTTATCTGCATTTCGGACTCTGGCGATCATATCCTACAACCCTGCAGAAGCACCTCTATTAGCCACAAGTTTTAAAATTGAAAAGAATTTCCAGAGAAATGTCAAAAATGACAATTTTCAAAGTATCAAAATCCCCAAAAAAATTTTATCTGCATTTCTGACTATCTTGACGATAACCTACAACCATTGTGACATACTGCTATTATCCAACAGTTTTCAAATTAGATGTAGGATTGATTTTAAAAAAATTTAGATAAATGACGAGAATGACAATTTTCAAAGCATCAAATTCCTGAAAAAAATTTTACCTGCATTTCTGATTGTTGTCATATCTGGCAACCCTCCTGATGCACCCTTATAAACCTTAAGTTTTCAAATTAGATCGAGGGGTGGTTTCAAAAACAACTTCCAGATAAAAGTCAAAAATGGGAATTTTCAAAGTATCAAAGTCCACAGAAAATTTCTATCTGCATTTTTGACTATTAAGACCATATCCGACAACCCTTCTGATGCACCCCTATTATACACGAGTTTTCAAATTAGATGTAGGTGTGGTTTAAAAAGAATTTCCAGATAAATGTCAAAAATGATATTTTTCAAAGTATCAAAGTCCCCAAAGAATTTTTATCTGCAATTTGGACTATTGCGATCATATCCTACAACCCTCCTGAGGAACCTCTATTATGCACAAGTTTTGAAATTAAACCTATGGGTCGTTTCAAAAAGAATTTCTAGAGAAATGACAAAAATGACAATTTTCAAAGTATTAAAGTCCAAAAAAGTTTTTATCTGCATTTCTGACTACTGAGGTCATATCCTATTACCCTCTTGAGGCACCCCCATTATCTACAGGTTTTGAAATTAAACCTAGGAGTGTTTTCAAAAAGAATATCCAGATTAATGTCAAAAATGAGAATTTTTAAAGTATCAAAGCGCTCAACAAAATTTCAATTTCATTTCTGAGTATCAAGATCACATCCGACAACCCTCCTGAGCATCCCTAAGATTCTCAAGTTTTTCAAATATACCTATGGGTGGTGTCAGAAAGAATTTCCAGATACATGTCAAAAAATACAATTTTCAAAATATCAAATTCACCAAAAAATTTTTATTTGCATTTTGGACCATTGCGATCATATCCTACTACCTTTTTGAGGCACCTCTGTTATCCACAAGTATGGAAATTAAACCTATGGGTGGTTTCAAAAAGAATTTTCATAGAAATGTCAAAAATGACCATTTTCAAAGTATCAAAGTCCCCAAATATTTTTTTCTGCATTTCTGTCTTTTACGACCATATCCGACAACCATTCTGATACACCTCTATTATTCAACAATTTTCAAATTAGATGTAGGATTGATTCAAAAAAGAATCTAGATAAATTACGAGAATGACAACTTTCAAAGTATCAAATTCCCAAAAAAAATTGTATCTGCATTTCTGACTTTTGTGACCATATCCGGCAACACTCCTGATGCACCCTTATGATCCTAAAGTTTTCAAATTTAATTGAGGGGTGGTTTCAAAAACAACTTCCAGATAAAAGTCAAAAATGGGAATTTTCAAAATATCAAAGTCCACAGAAAATGTCTATCTGCATTCTTGACTATTGAGACCCTATCCGCAAACCCTTCTGATGCACCCCTATTATACACGAGTTTTCAAATTAGATGTTGGTGTTGTTAAAATATATTTTACCAATAAATATAAAAAATGACAATTTTTAAAGTATCTAAGCCCGCAAAAAAATTTTAATTTCAATTATGAGTATTGGGATCACATCCGGCAACCCTCCTGAGGAAACCTTATTATCCGGATGTTTTTAAATTAAACCTAGGGATACTTTCAATTAGAATTTCCAGATAAATGTCAAAAATGACAATATTCAAAGTAACAAAGTCCACAAAAAATTTTTATTCAATTTTTGAGTATTGGAATCACATCCGTAAACCCTCCTATCCACTTCAATAATTCACAAGTTTTCTAAATGGAACTAGGGGTAATTTCAAAACGAATTTCCAGATAAATGTGAAAAATGACAATTTTCAAATTATCAAAGTCCAGAAAAAAATTTCAATTTTATTTCTGAGTATTGGGATCACACCCGGCAACCCTTCTGTGCAGCCCAATGATTCCTAAGTTTTCCGAAAGGACCTAGCGGTGGTTTCAAAAAGAATTTCCAGAGAAATGTCAAAAATGACAATTTTCAAAGTATCAAAGTCCTAAAAAAATCTTTATCTGCATTTCGGATCATTACGATATTATCCTACAATCCTCCTGAGGCACCTCTATTATCCAGAATTTTTGAAATTACACCTATGGGTTGTTTCAAAAAGAACTTCCAGAGAAATCTCAAAAATGGCAATTTTCAAAGTATCCAAGTCCGCAAAAAAATTTTTTAATTTTTGCAAATGGACCTTAGGGTGGTTTCAAAAAGAATTTCCAGATAAATGTAAAAATGACAATTTTCAAAGTATCAAATTCCCCAAAAAATTTTTATCTGTATTTCGGACCTTTGCGATTATATCCTACAACCCTCCTAAGGCACCTATATTATCCACAAGTTTTGAAATTAAACCTATAGGTGGTTTCAAAAAGAATTTCCAGATAAATGTCAAAAATGACAATTTTCAAAGTATCAAAGTCTTCAAAAAATTTTTATCTGAATTTCTGACTTTCCCACACTCCTCCTGAGGCACCCTTTAGCCTCAAGTTTTTAAAATTGACCTAGGGATGGTTTCAAGAAGAACTTCCAGATAAATGTCGAAAATGTCAATTTTCAAAGTCAGAAAAGCAATAGAAAACTTTTAGAGCACTTTGATTCTTTAAAAATTTTCATTTTTTACTTTCACCTGGAAGTTCTTTATGAAACCACCAATGGGTCCATTTTAAAAGCTTGAGGATAATGGGCGTAGCTCAGGAGGGTTTCAGGATCAGGATCAGTTACATATTACGTGACGCGGTTTTCTTTCATTTATGTAGTTGGGTCCTTCCCAAGTTTACTGCAATTTTATTCTTATCTTTATTTCAAAAAAAGAAAATCGCGTTACGTAATATGTTAACAATCCCTATGATCCCAATAGTCAGAAGTGCAGATAAAACTTTTTTGGAAAATTGTAATTTTGGACATTTATCTAAAAACTCTTTTTGAAACCATCCCTATATCTAATTTTAAAACTTGTGGATAATAAGGATGCATCAGGAGGGTTGTCGAATATGATCCTAAAAGTCAGATATGCAGATTAAATTTTTTTTGGGACTTTGATAGTTCGAAAATTGTCATTTTTGACAGTTATCTGAAAATTTTTTTTTTAAGCCACATTTAGATCTAATTTGATAGCTTGTGAATAATAGAATTTTTTCAGAAGGGTTTTCGGATATGGTTCCAATAGTCAGAAATGCAGATAAAAATTTTTTGGGGACTTTGATACTTTGCAAATTGTCATTTTTTACATTTATCTGGAAGTTCTTTTAAAACCACCCCTAGGTCCATTTTAATAACTTGAGAAGGTGAGTGAGAAGTGAGAGGTGTGCCTCATGTTCGATGTCATCACAATAATCAAAAAAGCAATTAAAAATTTTTTGGGGACTTTGATACTTTGAAAATTGTCATTTTTGATATTTATCTGTTAATTCATTTTTAAATCACCCTTAGGTTTAATTTCAAAACTTGTAGATAATAGGGGTGCTTCAGGAGGGCTGCCAGATATGATGCAAAAGTCACAAATGCAAATAAAATTTTTTTCGGGACTTTGATACTTTGAAAATTGTCATTTTTGACATTTATCTGAAAGTTCTTTTTGAAACCACCCATAGGTCCATTTTCAAAACTTGAGGATAATACTGGTGCCTCAAGTGGGTTGTTGGATGTGATCGGAATAGTTAAAAAATCAATTAAAAATTTGTTGGGGACTTTGATATTTTGATACTTTGAAGATTGTCATTTTTAACATTTATCTGGAATTTCATTTTGAAACCAAACCTAAGTTTAATTTCAAAACTTTGGTATAATAAAGCGTGCTTAAGGAGGGTTGTCGGTTATGATCTCTGTAGTTAGAAGTGCAGATAAAAATTTTTTGGGGACTTTGATACTTTAAAAATTGTCATTTTTGACATTTATCTGGAATTTCTTTTTGAAACCACCCCGATATCCATTTTAAAAACATCAGGAGTTTCGGATATGGTTCCAATAGTCAGAAATACAGATAAAAATTGTTTGGGGACTTTGATACTTTGAAAATTGTCATTTTTGACATTTATCTGGAAGTTTTTTTTGAAACCACCCCTAGGTCCATTTAAAAAACTTGAGAATAATAGGGTGCCTGAGGTAGGTTGTTCGATGTCATCGCAATAATCAAGAAAGCAATTATAAATTTTTTGGGGTCTTTGATACTTTGAAAATTGTCATTGTTGATATTTATCTGGTTGTTCATTTTCAAACCACCCCTAGGTTTAATTTCAAAACTTGTAGATAATAGAGGTGCTTCAAGAGGGCTGTCGGATATTATGCAATAGTCACAAATGCAGATAAAATTTTGTTGGGACTTTGATATTTTGAAAATTGTCATTTTTGACATTTATCTGGAGGTTCTTTTTGAAACCACCCCTAGATCCATTTTGGAAACTTGAGGATAATACGGGTGCCTCAGGTGGGTCGTTGGATGTGAACCCAATAGTCAAAACAGCAATTAAAAATTTTTTTGGGACTTTGATACTTTGAAAATTGTCATTTTTGACATTTATCTGGAATTTTATTTTGAAACCACACCTAGGTATAATTTTAAAACTTTTGGATAATAGAGGTGCCTCAGGAGGTTTGTCGGATATGATATCAATAGTCAGAAGTGCAGATAAAAATTTTTTGGAGACTTTGATATTTTCAAAATTGTCATTTTTGACATTTATCTGAAATTTCTTTTTGAAACCGCCCCTAGATCCATTTTGGAAACTTTAGGATAGTAGGGCTGCCTCAGTAGGGTTTTGGAATTTGATCTCTATAGTCAGAAAGTGTGAGCAAAGTTTTGTTGGCGTGGTTCGCCAACCTCATCAGGCTAGAAAATCAATTCAAATATTAATATACTCCAAAGACACCATTTTTGTCACGATAAAGACATGTGTAAAATTATGAACTTTAAATACCTGAGTAGTCGTATGAAGCCAAATTATAATAGTAAAAAGAGTAATAAAAACAACATAAGGTAAACAAATAAAAAACCCATAAAAGTCATTTAATTAAATTGCTTAAAAAATCTGTGCCTTGATCGGCTAAAGCCCCTTTCAGTGATCCGAATATACAAGTAAATGTTTTCACAAATGAATCTGCTATAGTAATTGCTTGATGATTTGGGAGTGGTATTGCTAATGAGTATTTTGTGAAATTATCCTTTGCGGTGAGAATATTTTCATTTCCTAGTTTAGTTACTGGAAGAGGACCTACAATGTCCATTGCAATTTTTTCAAATGCGATTCCCGGTGTTTATGTGATAACCATCGGGTTTTTTGTTTTTACGCTGACAAGTTGTTTAAGTTAACATTGCAAACAGAGTTGTATATATTTTTGGATATCTATTTTCATATTTCCCAAACATATTTTTGACGTATGCGATTATAAGTTTTGGTCACACCTTTATGACCTCCTATTGCGGAAGAGTGAGTTTCCTCAAATAATTGAACTCTTTGTTTCTTTGTGGAATATTGCATATTACCATTACAAATTATAATTTTTGTAAGTGAACCAGAAAAAAGATTTTCAAGTAAGGTTAGAATTTCCTGCCAAGGTACATTGTAAATTTGCGAAGTTCTAGTTATAGTGACTGATTTTACTCTTAATTTTGTTGCTAGCGAATGCAACGAAAATATTGATAATTTATTCGTTTTTAGAGTTTCTGATAAATTTTCTTTTGTATCAGCTTTGACAGGGAAATATATATGATATTAAGTTCCCTTTTTAATTTGTTTTGCAAGTCCTTTTTGAAGATTCTGAAATTTGGGTAGTTTTTCTCGCTTTGCTAAAGCTCTAGATCCGTTATCGCTAGGACTTCCATTACCTGAAATAAAATATGCTTAATTATTATCCTTACGCGTTGGTAATTTGACAATTTTGACTTTTGACAATATCCAATGTTTCCATTTGGATTAAAGGATTTGTTTTGATAGAATTTGTATAATTTATTGAGTTCTGAGAATAATTTCTAAAGTCTGTATTTTTTTTTCTTCTATATTGTTTACAAAGTCAGTGCAGTTCCGAGTCTTTTAAAGGTTCATTTCTTAAACTTGAACATAATTTGCTGAATATTCTGGTATCTCTGGATCCTATAGTAACCAGTTTCCATCTGGTTACTCTGGAACAAGGACCTTTTGAATTTTGAAACCATACAAGTGGCTTATGATCCGTAACTAGAGTAAATTTTCTTCCGTAAAGGTAAGGACGAAAATGTTGTACGCAATAAATTCTTGCTAACACTTCCTTCTCATAAGTGTCGTATTTCTTTTCATTTATCAGCTCAGATCAGCTATAGGCTGATCTTTGCCTATTTTTCCTTTAGATAATATTTCTCCTATCGCGAATCCTGATGCGTCTGTGGTTAAAATAAAAGGTTAAGAAAAATCGTAAAAGCAACATAGACGTGGTTCCTCAAAACATTTGTCTTTTAATGTGTCAAATGCCGCTTGTTGTTTTTCCGTCAAAACAAATGAAGTATCTTTTTTTAAAAGTTGATTCATTGGGTTTGCGATTTTTGACAAACCATCAATGAATCAAAGATAATATCCAGCTAGACCTAAGAATTGTCTTATATTTTTCTCATTCTTTTGAACTGGGAATTTCTTGACAGCTTCTAATTTTTTTCGATCTGGTCTTACTCCAATCTTATCAATAATATGTCCTAGATATCCTACTTCTAGACGCAAAAATTTGCATTTATCCGGCTTTAGTTTCAAATGGGCTGTACGCAATAGCTCTATTAACTTACAAAATTTATCTTCATATTCCTCAAGTGTGTTTGCATAAATGACGATGTCGTCTAAATAAAAAAACATCTCTGAGCCTAGCAATCCAGCCAGTATAAGATCAATTAATCTCTGAAAACTAACAGGAGAATTTTTAAATCCATATGGCATACGATTAAACTCATAGTGTCAGTATGGAGTCGAAAATGCAGTTTTGTGCGCGTCCCTGGGTTCCATCTGAATTTGGTGAAAACCGGACGCAAGGTCAAATTATTATTATTTATCGGCATTTGGAACTCGAAAGTTCATTGCCTCATCTACCCGAGACCGCCACGCGTTTCTAT